>SJYQ01001793.1:1572048-1614950 GCA_006410935.1 Redunca redunca | reverse complement strand
AATCCCAGGGCTGATCTCCTTCAGAATGGAGTGGTTGGATCTCCTTGCAGTCCAAGGGACTCTCAAGAGTCTTCTCCAACAACACAGTTCAAAAGCATCAATTCTTTGGCACTCAGCCTTCTTCACAGTCCAACTCTCACATCTATACATGACCACTGAAAAAACCATAGCCTTGACTAGACGGACCTTTGTTGGCAAAGTAATGTCTCTGCTTTTGAATATGCTATCTAGGTTGGTCATAACTTTCCTTCTAAGGAGCAAGCGTCTTAATTTCATGGCTGCAATCACCATCTGCAGTGATTTTGAAGCCCAAAAAAATAAAGTCTGACACTGTTTCCACTGTTTCCCCATCTATTTCCTATGAAGTGATGGGACCGGATGCCATGATCTTCATTTTCTGAATGTTGAGCTTTAGGCCAACTTTTTCACTCTCCTCTTTCACTTTCATCAAGAGGCTTTTTAATTCCTCTTCACTTTCTGACATAAGGGTGGTGTCATCTACATATCTGAGGTTATTGATATTTCTCCCAGCAATGTTGATTCCAGCTTGTGCTTAGATTTTTTATGTGGACCCTAAATGCAGTGACATAAATCCCAATAAAATGGAAGAAGAGGGAGACCTCATGCACACACACACACACCAACATGATATAAAGACAGAGCAGAGGGAAGGTGCTGGCCTTGAAAACTGGAACAATGCAGCTACAAGCCAAGGAATGCCAACAACTGCTAGAAGCTGGAAGAGACAAGGAGCATACCCCTAAGCCTCCAGCAGACTGCAGACCAGCCAACACACTGATTCCCATCCAGTGAAACTGATTTCATACTTATAGCCTTGAAAACTGTCAAGAGAATATATTTTTGTGGTTTTAAAGCCTAAAAACTTGTTGCAATTTGTTACAGCAGTTACAGGAAACTAATACAATATACAATACAATATATTTCTCAATACATATTCTACACATGTCCATCAACTTTAAGCGTACAAGCCCTTATATACAATAAACACATCTCCCTGAAATGGCCCCCTCTTATAAATACCCTAGAAAATCATGTCACTATTCTGCCATTCACCTCAGTTCAGTTCAGTTGCTCAGTTGTGCCCAACTCTTTACGACCCCATGGACTGCAGCATGCCAGGCTTCCCTCTCCATCACCAATTCCTGGAGCAAAATCCAGGTGTTATACTCAATCTCTCTTTTCCATCAAACCTCCTTAGTCTATGAACAAGTCTTGCAATATCTACCTGTAAAACATCCCAATCCATTCACTTCTCTCCACCTCCCTGCAGCCATCCACCTCAACTCACTGCCACATGCTTCCCAGACAACTAAATTAGCCTCCAGTCTCTCTGCTGTCTTTCTTATCTCCCTATGGTTTCTGACAATACCCATAGTGGTCTTTAAAATCCTTAACAGGATTATGAAGATCACTGCCTCAATGGACATGAATGAGAAAATTCCAGGAGACAGTGAAGGACAGGGAAGCCTGGCATGCCGCAGTCCATGGGGTCACAAAGAGTCAGACATGACTTAGCAACTGAAAAACAACAATGACAACAAATGGGATTATGTCACCTTCCTACTTTAAACCCTTTTAATATGGTTTCTCAATCATTTCTAATAAATTTTTCAATTATCTCCTAAAACACTTTGTATGATCTAAAGTGTATATCCAAAGGATAGAAGTTATATAGGTTGGGAGGAGGGAATGAAAAAAAATAAGAGTATTTGCAGTATGGGAACAAAATATGCAAGAATATATTGAATACATGGTTTGTACAGGGACCTGCATGTTACTCACTTTATTTGTTTTTGCAACAAGTAAATGTCACTGCTTACCATGGCTCAAGACCTGTGCTGGTCCCTAAGAATATAGCTGAGAATGAGATCCCAAACTCACGATACTGAAATCTCTAATAAATGTATTCTTATAAGCTGCCTTCCATTTCCTGAGAGGATTAACCAGCCAAACTTAAGAACCACTCATCTACATGAACTCATGCTGCTGGTTTCCAGAAAAAAGAAATAAAGGCAAGAGAAACAGAAACCAAGCTAGCCAGTCTTCAAAACTGAAAATGTGGACAAGTTTAAGGACTCCAAAGACAATCACCATTACATTCTTATCTACTCTGATAGTCCTAATAGTTCTGAGAACCATCACACTGGTAACATCATGGATTTCTTTGCTTCATTTGTGTCACTGTTAATTCCTGACCTGGGCAAGCTGGGGCCACTTCTTGGCAAGAGCAAGTCAGACAGCACCCAGCCCCCCACCGAGAGAGGTCCTTATAGTCTTGAAATGATATGCTCCAAACCATGGGGTCTGGGTTAATGAGATACTAGGGACCCAAGGACTTCTCTTGTTTTTCACTCCCCTGGATCGTACTCTGGAACTTGCAACAAGAAGTAACCCATCTCCTTCTCATCTCTCAGGTCACAGCATCATGGAAATCGCAGAAAATCAGCAGCTACTGCCAATGAGCACAGGAATAAAGGGTTCGCCTCCCCCTGTCTCCTTCATTCGAGGGAGGATCTTGCCTGAGGCATGAGCAAAGCTTCAAATTGATGTAATTTGAAATTTCAAACTGCCGGATGCAGCTTTGCTTCCGACTGCCATCTGCTTTTCCAACGCGCAATGACACTGGGCCTGTTTTTATTGTGTTTGCTCAACCTAGGCCACCAGTAAAATATTAATAATTTCCCCAGCGCCTGGGCGGTTGGTGCTTTGGATGATATCCGAACATTCATCAAGCTCATCAAAGTTATGAGCAAAATAATTTTTCTCCTTAAGCGGGAAGGGGGAGGAAGGAATCTGGATTTTATTACTCGTGCATATCACTAAGTGACACTTTTAGCTTTCTCTGCTTGGGAAAGAGAAAACAAGCATATTGCTCCTGGCCCCAACATGAGATACACTTCTTTATAGAAAGATAGTTTTCCATTCAAGCAAGAAAGCAAATAGTCTGTGGATTTGAGTGAGATAGGATAGAAAGTCAGGTGCTACCCCTAAAGCCTCTTTCCCTCACTCTTCACATGCAACTTGACACTAAGTCCTATTGACTCTGAGTTCATTCCCTTCTCTGCATTCCCACTGCCACTGTTTTAGTCCAGGCCCTTTCCAGGGTAGGAAGTTCTGAATTACCAAGAGCTGCCTCTGACCTCTTAACACTCCCTAATCAATTTCCCTTTCCTCTCCCAAACTATCACCAGAGATGGAGTTTCAAGTCTGCAGAATTTTATCAGTCACTGCCTTCCTGTGCTCCCCACTGCCCTAAAGATGAGGTCCACATTGTCTAGCATGGTTAACAATGAACATTTTTCCCCTCTGTTTCCATACCAGCTTTGGGCTTCCCTGGTGGCTCAGATGGTAAAGAATCTGCCTGACATGTGGGAGGCCTGGATGGGGAAGATCCCCTGGATAATAGTATGGCAACCCACTCCAGTATTCTTGTCTGGAAAATCCCATAGACAGAAGAGCCTGGCAGGCTACAGTCCTTGGGGTGATAAAAGATTCGGACAACTACTGAGCAACTAACACTCTACTTTCACACTTTCCACACCAGCATCCTATATGCCAGTCAGTCTTCATTTTGTTAGGGGTTTGCACAGGAGAGAGAGGATCCCACATGGTGCCTGGTCAACAGCATGGTTCTAGGAATGGGATCCATCATTATTATTGTCATACTCGTTATAAAAGATAGAATGCTATCCAGGTCACCCTGGTTGATCTCTGTCTTCATCAAAGGCATCCACAACTTTTTGGGGGATGAAAAAACAAATTGATTCCACTGTTTCCTTCCACTTTGGTGCCACGAAAGAATGGCTCCTAGCCTTTGCACTGTAAGTAAAAGGCCAGGTTGCAAAGTGGTTAAGAACTCTTGAGCCAGGGTGTCTTAGGTGAAAGTCTGGCTCTGTCTCTTACTAGCTCTAGGAATCTGGGTAATCCACTTAAGGGCTTTGTGTTTCCAGCTTGGTTCTCTCTAAAGTGGGCATCCTAAAGTAGAATAAGTGTCTACATAGAAACTATGGTAAGATTGAAAGATTCAGTAAATGTTGAGTGCTGAGGATAATACTAGGCACACAGTAAACACTCAGTAACTGAGTACCAACTCCAGTGCATACATCTCTCTGAAGGCAGATTTGCACATTCTTAAAGGGACCACAGACTCTCACCATGCAATGCCTTGGCTCAGGCCATTTTCCCTGGAGTTCTTTTCACCCATCATTGTCTATCTGGAGAAAGACTGTATCTTCTTCAAGGTTCAGCCAAAAGGCTACTTCCTCAACAGGTAGTGAAGCGGAGTGGGATTTATGGTCTGACTACGTGTGTGTGTTAATTGCTCAGTTGTGTCCAACTCTTTGCAATCCCATAGACTGTAGCCTACCTGGCTCCTCCATGAAATTCTCTAGGCAAGAATACTGGAGTGGGTTGCTATTTCCTTCTACAGGGGATCTTCCTAACCCAGGGATCAAACCTGGATCTCCTGCATTGCAGGCAGATTCTTTACTGTCTGAGCCATTTTTGGAAGTCCCAAGGGTCTGACTATACTTGACTTTAACTGCAACACTTTCACTTTCTATCTGCATAATGTTGATAGGTTGATTGACCCACCTGAGTCTCATTTCACTCATCTGAGAACATGTCAGTTCTCCAAAACATTTTCCCTTTCCCCCTCCTAGGTGCAGAAACTGATTAATCCCTCTGTCGGGCCCACCCTAAAATATATGTACTACCATTACAGCTACAGTGTCTCTATTTTCTGAACTAAAAGTCAGCACTTTCTCGTATCTTGCCTAGATCATGTTGACTTTACCTAATTCAGTCTTTTCCCTAGTTGCCTTTACCCACAGATGCTCTTCAAATATAAATCTGATCAAGTAACTCCCCTCAAATAATGCGTGGGAGCAAATGTTGATGGAATCAATTTACCTACAAGTCAAGTTCAAATTTCTTGGACTGATATTCAAGGTTCTCGAGGTCTTGACTAAGCTTGCCATGCCAACCCCAACTCTGGCCCCTGCCCTGATATGAGTACTCATAGCTCCCACTGTCCCCAGAACAAGCAGTGGACTCCAGGTTGTGGCCCTTCTGTTACCACCTCACCAACTGAATCCCACTACACCATCCAAGGCCCCAGTAAACCATCTCTACATTTCCAAAGCCTTCTCAAAATTCCACTCTTTAATGACTTTAATTCTGGTATCTCCTCCCTCAGAGGATGGAGCAGAGTGTGGGATGGGAGTGGACCTTTCTTGAAAGCCTTGTGTCTGCCAGGCATTGTCTTCATACCTTTTACCAACATTTTCTCACTTAATTTCTGCAGCTGGGCTTCAGGTAGGTATTATGGCCCTGCTTTGCCAGGATTGGGAGATGGAAGCTCAGAGATGGAGAGGGATCTAAGGTTGAAGAGCTTTTAAACTGTGAAGCTGGTTTGCAGCCAAGTCTGTTTGAATCCAAACCCCAGTTCTTTCATTGTGCCCTGAAGCCTCCTGCCCATTCCCTTACTCAGTTAGGTCATTGGTTTTTCTCTGTTAGGAAAGCAGAATGCAGACAGAGAGAGAAGTCCTCAAATGCTCAATTTATCTGAGTCAGATTTCTGAGTCAGATTTCACACCTTCTCGATGCTTTTGAACTGTGGTGTTGGAGAAGACTCTTGAGAGTCTCTTGGACTGCAAGGAGATCCAACCTGTCCATCCTAAAGGAGATCAGTCCTGGGTGTTCATTGGAAGGACTGATGTTGAAGCTGAAACTCCAATACTTTGGACACCTGATGCGAAGAGCTGACTCATTTGAAAAGACCCTGTTGCTGGGAGGGATTGAGGGCAGGAGGAGAAGGGGACAACAGAGGATGAGATGGTTGGATGGCATCACTGACTTGATGGACATGAGTTTGGGTGAACTCCGGGAGTTGGTGATGGACAGGGAAGCCCGGTGTGCTGCAGTTCATGGGGTTGCAAAGGTCAGACACAACTGAGTGACTGAATTGAACTGAACTACAATTTGTAACTGAGAACAGCCTGGACCTTTAACATATTAAATGAAAAGAGAAGTCTTGAGGACTTCAAAGACTAGTTTGAACCCATGCAGAAAGCTTGTGGTGGAGTAACAACCAGAAAGGGACCTTCCCAAACACAGGAGCAATCTCTTAAAGCCACTTTGAAAAATTCAGGGAACGGGGTTGGGGTGGGGAGGAATCTAGCCAACATATTCTGGGCATTGAAGAATGAGAATCCCAGGCAGCCAGTGAGCTCACTGAACAGAGCAGAGGAAGAGAGCGCAGCCCGGGCACAGAACTGCCTTCCAAAGTACAAACACGAATGCCAAACAGCCCTCCAGCTGCCTGGACAGCAAGAGTAACAGAGGTTCCCAGGCAATGAAAGAGCAAGGCAGTGAGGGCACAGTAGAACTTGTCATAGCAAAATAAGAGCCAGACCGAGCACCCCAGCCCTCATCATTCCCGGTGGAAGGGCGACCACTGTCACTGTTCAGCAAGTGGAGGCTTGCTCATATAAAAACTTAGAAACAGAAGGTCTCCTAGGCATCTTCTTCCTAAATTCTCCTTGCAGAAGCCTCCTTATTCTTTCATAATTACCTCAAAGCCATCCCCAGTAAAGTACTAAAGTACATTCAAAGCAATTAGGGAGTCTAGTTACTGCGAACAAAAAATGTGTTGGTGGTGGTTCTCTGGGAAATGGCTTGGTGGACATTTTCCTCAGAATACTGCTATTTATGTAATGAACAGTAAGGAAAATGCTGCTCTTTCCTAAAGTACAAAAATACACACACACACACACATACACACACTTACCATGAAAAATGGATGCAACATATCAAGAATGAAATATAGTATTGTGGGTTACCAGCCAAAGCCAGGCAGCACCGCTCCAGTAAACACTTATAAATTGTTGCAAACAATATCAAGAAATAGGAGCTCACCCTGGTGAAATAATAGCTGCAGGATTTCAGGGCTCAGGACCAGCGTGAGAAAACAAAGAAAAAAAAAAACATGAAAACTACTAAATCCATTGCTTCAAATATTCTGCTGGATCTCCAGGGTGGTCTTGTGTTTCTAATTAATATTTCCCACTAATTACGTTCTGGATGGTAGTATGCTAAATGCAAACTCACTCCTGTTCCAGCACTGAGCTCTGGCAGGGAGAGGAGGAAGGCTCTCAAGGAGGAAGGCTGGGCAGCTTCATTGTGATGCAAAAGAATGCAACAATTAAGAATATAATTTTGGAAGATGTCAGCAGCCTAATTACTCATCGGGCTTCCAGCAAATTAAGCAGTAGGTGAATTAGCTCATTTAATGAGATCTTAGAGTTTGGAGGCAAGGTACTTTTACTTTGCATTTGAGAAACACATTTTCCAACTAGATGTTAATAATTTGGGCACCCCAACATGCTATTAGCTCAAGAGGTTTTGTGAAAAGCATGAAGGTCAGTTGCTTAAAAGGGTCCGTAAGTCAGTTAAATTTCATCTCTCTGTTCTTTGTCTACTCTCCCTTCCTGTCTCTTTCTTTTCTTCCCCAATGCAGTTGTCCAACTTGGAGAGCATACAGTTCAGGAGAAGGGTTTTGGAAACTCCAGCTTTCAGGGCAGAGTTAGAGGAGGCAGAGTAGAAACTGGATTGGAACTCTGCTTTAGTATCTTCGTGTCTCTCCAAGTCTTTGTTTCTGCATCTGTAACATGGAAATAACAACATTCGCATTACAGTTTTTGTATTTATTAGTTGAACTCCTTTACAGGATGGCAGAGGATACAGGATACTTATCCCCATATTCTACTACCTACCATTGTGCCTGAAACACAATATGTGCTTAACAAGTGTACTAAATGGAAACTAGTAATTCCAAAAGACTGGGTGAATGTGGCCAGTGTTCCTCATTTGCTGCATCAGCTCAGAGACTCAAATGCTGCCTGTGACCCAGGGTGCTCAGTGTAGTCAGAGAGTATGTTAAGCCACAGACCAGAGACTGCATGGGCTGGCGAGGCAGTTGGGGTTCGGGGAATCCCACCCATCTACAAACGTAACACATACATACATGTGGTACTCTAACAATGCTGTAAGGTAGGGATTGTTATCCCCTTTTATAGATGAGGAAACTGAGGCGCAGAGATTAACCAGCTTGGTCAAACTGATACCAGTTAATCATATGTATTTGTGGGCAGCAGCCCTCGTGCTTGGCACTGAGACCCATATAGGATGTATCAAGCTGTACTCTGATTGGGGCACAATTCCCCAAGGAAGTCTGGACATTGAAAGAGGGGGACGGGAAGGAAATCCCTAGTCTGCCTTCCACCCCACCTTTTCTGCAGTCTCCCTGGCAGAGGACCATGTGTTCTCTGATGGGTCATTTTCCTTTCCAGGGTGGAATAGGGTCCACAGAGGTGACACACCCAAATTCTGAAAGTTTCTATTTGTGACTTCATCAGGATGTCATCTTCCAAAGCCATATCCTGAGGTTGAGCCAAAGCCACATTCTCTCCAGGGCTCTGCAGGGAGCTTAGTACCTCCAAATGCCTATTATTATTATTCATGTTGCACTTAACTACCATTTATTGAATATTTGCTCTATGCTACACACTGGGCTTTACATACATGACCTTATTTAATACCAAAAATTTCATGAGATGGTTACTATTATTATCTCTAATTCATAGATAAGGATACTGAAGATCAGAGTTTAAAGCAATCTATCTAGGCCACTCAGCTTGTGAGAGGTAGAGTTAAGGTTCCACATCAGGTTTTCTATTTGCAGATCCCATGCAGAAACTGTTCAACATCACCTCTGACTCTGGTTATTACAAAATATTTTGTTAGTGGAACTAATATCTGTCTTTCTGGAGCTTCCATCTCCTTGCCATGGTTTTCCCTCTGGACCCATTCAAAACAAGTTTGTTTAGAGGATGATCTTCAAATAATGGGAACTCTAGCTCCTTCCAGGAGACAATTCCATCCAGCCACACAGGTTTATATGGATTTTATTTTCTATAATGGTAACTCACAGTTACATTTGTTTTGGGAGATTTTGGTTTACCTTTTACATGATTCATTCCATTGACCTGATCCCATTCAACTCCACTACAATGTTGAATGGAGTCACAGTCAGATACCACTTAGCAACGGAACAACAACGTTGGTTCCCAGGTGGTGCTAGTGGTAAAGAATCCACCTGAAAAAAATAAAAATAAACAAGAATCCACCTGCAATGCAGAAGACACAAGAGACACAGGTTTCATCCCTGGATTGGGAAGAAATCCTGGAGTAGAAAATGGCAATCCACTCCAGTATTCTCGCCTGGAAAATTCTGTGGGCAGAGGAGCCTGGCCGGCTACAGTCCATGGGACAGCATAGAGTCAGACAATACTGAGTAACTAAACACACAGCACATATATACATTGGCTCCCTAGTTATAGAAATGAGGTTCAGAAGGGAGAAGTCTACTGTTCGAAGACCAGAGCTGAGAATCCCAGGATTCCAACTCGGCCACATCTAAAGTCAAGGCAGGGACTTCCCTGGCACGCCAGTGGTTAAGAATCTGCATTGCTGGCAGCTGAGAGAGCTGTGACCAAGGAGGAATCTCAGGGTGGATGGACTGCCCCAGCTCTGGAGCTCACTGCGACTTGTCTGCAGGTGTGCAGGTGCTTCCTGCGCCTATTCAGCAGCTCCCCGCTGATGACCGGAGTGCTCAGCAGGCCACGCAAGATGGAGGACTGGCCTGCAGCTCCCGCTGCTCAGGCCACTGGATGAGTCGGAATAACCACCGAGCTGCCTTAAGCTGTTCTTCCACAAACTCTTAAAACGGCGATCCAGTGGACAGAAAATAGAGAGTTTCTTAAAAAATAATAATAATAATCTGCCTTGCAATGCAGCAGACCTAGGTTTGATCCCTGGTCATGGAACTAATATCCCCCACATGCCATGGAGCAACTGAGCCGGCATGTCACAACTGGAGAGCTCACAAGATGCAACGAAAGATCCTGTGTGCTGCAAATAAGACCTGACACAACCAAATAAGTAATAATAAAAATAAATATTTAAAAAAATTAAAGCAAGGCATGTACTCCTTTCAATGTACTATGAAACTTTTCTGAATGAATGAATGAATGAAAAAATGAAATCTATATGGCAGAGTGCAATAAGCAACTTAAGAAAGGCCCAAACAAACACGAAGTGCCCTCAGTTCAGAAAAAGAGATGCCTTGTCTGTCCCACCAGGTCTTCGGTGAGGCTGCACTAATTACCATTTATATAAGATGCCTGCTGCCTCTGCAGGTGCTGAGAGAGAAGTTTTAATTTGCCAGTGAAAGAGCTGGGGGAGGGAATGGGGAGTGCTGTGAAGTGTCCTCTCCAAAGCAGACAGATTTCCATGCAGAGAAACACTGAGGTTAGTAATGGGGAGGAAAAAAAAAAAAAAAGACCACAAAGATAACAAGTATACTTGGGATGCGACTGCATGCTTGGAGCATCTGGTGGGTAGCATTTGCTTGTCCTTTCATTCCTGAGATTGCAATTAAGTAGCTAATATGAGAGAAAACTGACAATCCGGCTGTCCCACTGAGCTTGGGGCCAGGCGAATCCTTACAAGTCCAGTTCCACCCAGAAGAAACTCATCTGTGTTAAAAATGAAGATATCCTGCCTGCATGCATGCTAAGTCACTTCTTTGTGACCCTACAGACTATAGCCCACCAGGCTCCTCTGTCTATGGGATTCTCCAGGCAAGAATACTGGAGTCGGTTGCCATTTCCACCTTCAGGGGATCTTCCTGGCCCAGGGATCAAACCTACGTCTCATGTCTTCTGTTTTGGCAGGCAGGTTCCTTATCACTAGTGCCACCTGGGAAGCCCCAAAGATGCTCTAGAGGGAGTCAATATGTGAGGCGACTGGCCCATTTCAGTGTTGCGGGCAGTGCAGTGAGAAAACCAAAAGCTTGCCTCTATCCAGATTCAGCGGGCCAGGGAAGAAGAGCCCTGAGGTTACCCAAGAAGAGGCAGGATGCCACAGTGAAAAGCTCAGAGAATTTGCCGTCACACAAGCATGGGATCCACTTCGAAGTCCTCACTCACTCTGTGGCTGTGTCATCTCGGGCAAGTTGCTTAACCTCTCTGAGCTTCATTTCCTTCCAGTGAAATGCATCTCGGGTAGGGGATTTATTATCACAGATGACTGTGCGTGTGTGCTTAGTCGCTCAGTTGTGTCCGACTCTTGCAGCCCCATAGACTGTATGTAACCTGCCAGCCTCCTCTGTCCATGGAATTCTCCAGGCAAGAATACTGGAGCGTGTTGCCGTTTCCTTCTCCTCATAGATGACTATGTATATATAATTCCTGGCACATGGAAGGTATTTAAGAAACCTGAATTCCTTCCTCTTGGGAGACACCCTCTCATACTGAGCTAGGAGAGGTTCCTGTCACCAAGACTCATTTTTCCCTTGAGTTCTCCTTAGCCTCCAGTGAGGTCGAATCCCCAGAGCCCACAAGCCCTACGAATGTCAATGAAGCATGGCACAAAGCTGGCTGGACTGTTGGAGGCCACAGGTTTCCTTGTGGGATAGAGGGGGACTGAGAGGGACGAGTTGGGGGACCTCAGGCAACCAGCATTCCCAAGACTTCCAATGGCTAAACAGCCAAAGTCCTCACAAAGTTAAATACATGCAAACGCTGTTTTAGAATCACCAGAGGTTTCCCAAATTGGCTCTGCTCAGGGCAGCTGAGAAGCAGAAAGGACCTCAGCAGCCTCAGTGCTGGGCCCTTCGATCGCCACATGTCTTAAGAGCCTGGTTTCCTCTGCTCAAAGCTTTTTCAGAGGTCATCTGTCTATGAGAGTAAGACAGATTCCAGAGTCAGATGAGCCTGTCTCCAAATCTTAGCTCTGTTACTTACCAGTAACAGGTAACTTAAATTCTTTATGCCTCAGTTTCCCCCTATATAAAAATGAGATAATGAGGCTAATACCTGATAGTGGTGTAGACATGAGGATTAGAAGGGTTAATACAAGCCAAGTGCTTAGTACAGCTCTAGAATGTAGTTGTCCTCTTATCCCCTCATGCTCGGTATTACCTGCCAACATGCCTCATTCACTGTGTGATGGACAGGAAGCACTTTAACAACCATATGAGATACAAATGACAGAAAGAACAAATGGGCAGGGATGATGAAATCCATTTTTCTTCTGACTCAGATGAGTGGTGTGTCCTGCCCTTGGTTGCACAGCTACTAAAGATGAAACCAGACCTCTGGGCTGAAAGCTGACTCCCAGGGTAGCTACCCTTCCCCCACAGCAGCATACCCTCCCTCATCTCTGACTTTCTTCTCACTCCATTTCTTTGAATGGCAAGATGTGGATGGAGCCAGTAACGACATATATGAATTTTGAAACAGATCTCCATTTTTAATGTGGGAAGGAAACCGTTAGGATGTCAACCTCCGGGCAGCTAAACGAGCATCTGTAGCCCACACGTGGGGCACTGGGGACCGGAGGCTCTGAGAAGTAATTGCCACAAATAAGACTCAACTGGACATTGATTTATTCAGCCTGTTTGCCTGATTTCCACTTTGAGCTTGTTTCATCAGCTACTCCTCTTTGTTGCTGCTTCTCAGGAACATGATCCCAACTCACTGGGATGGAAATGTGCTCACCCATTACCTCATTAATTTCTGGGACTTTGCATTATTATTTACACCCTCCTCTTCTACCTTCTTCCCCTGCAAAATTCAAAGTATTGGTGGGAATGAGACAAATGATGTAATGTGACAGGACCTTTATCTGTCATTGGCAACTCTGACTGTTAAAATTCAACCAAGCCAGGCTGCAACATACCTCTGGAATATGAGGATGTGGAAGGAGGAAACCAAGGCCAAGAATGGGGAGCTGGTTGGATGGCAGAGGTATCTTATTGGTTCCCAGGAGCTGGTGCCCAAGGGTGATGGGAAATTGAGTCCAAAATAATGACCATGCTGATGTGGAGACAGCACTTACTAAATTCTTACTCCATACACGTCGTCACATGTATCTTGACAATAACCCTTTACAATAAGGTGTACTTAAAGAAGATAAGTGACTTGCCCAAAATGACAGAAATGGGATTCAACTCCATAAGTATTTCCTTACAAACACCATGCTCTTTACCACCATCAAAGCCTCCTTTTGTTTCAGTTCAGTTCAGTTCAGTTCAGTCACTCAGTCGTGTCCAACTCTTTGCGACCCCATAAATTGCAGCAAGCCAGGCCTACCTGTCCATCACCAACTCCCGGAGTTCACTCAGACTCACGCCCATCAAGTCAGTGATGCCATCCAACTAACTCATCCTCTGTTGTCCTCTCTGCTCCTGCCTCCAATCTTTCCCAGTATCGGGGTCTTTTCCAATGAGTCAGCTCTTTGCACCCGGTGGCCAAAGAACTGGAGCTTCAGTTTCAGCATTAGTCCTTCCAATGAATATTCATGATTGATTTCCTTAAGAATTGACTGGTTTGATCTTCTTGCAGTCCAAGGGACTCTCAAGAGTCTTCTCCAAAACCACAGTTCAAAAATATCAACATCAATTCTTTGGTGCTCAGCCTTCTTTATGGCCCAAATCTCACATTCATACATGACTACTGGAAAACCATAGCTTTGACTAGACAGAACTTTGTTGGCAGGGTAACGTCTCTGCTTTTTAATATGCTGTCTAGGTTGGTCATAACTTTTCTTCCAAGGAGCAAACATCTTTTATTTTCACGGCTGCAGTAGTTATCTGCAGTGATTTCAGAGCCCAAAAAAATGAAGTCTGTAACTGTTTCCATTGGTTCCCCATCTATTTGCCATGAAGTGATGGGACCAGACGCCATGATCTTTGTGTTTTGAATGTTGAGTTTTAAGCCAGCTTTTTGACTCTCCTCTTTCACCTTCATCAAGAGGCTCTTTAGTTCGTCTTCACTTTCCACCATAAGGGTGGTGTCATCTGCATATCTGGGGTTACTGATATATCTCCCAGCAATTTTGATTCCAGCTTGTGCTTCATCCAGCCTGGCATTTTGCATGATGTACTCTGCATATAAACTAAACAAGCAGCATGAGAATATACAGCCTTAACATACTCCTTTCCCAGTTTTGAACCAGTCTGTTGTTCCATGTCCAGTTCTAACTGTTGGTTCCTGACCTGCATATAGGTTTCTCAGGAAGCAGGTTAAGGTGGTGTGGTATTTTCATCTCTTTAAGAATTTTCTACAGTTTGTTGTGATCCATACAGTGAAAGGCATTAGCATAGTTCAGTTCAGTTCAGTTCAGTTCAGTCACTCAGTCGTGTCCGACTCTTTGAGACCCCATGAATCGCAGCACGCCAGGCCTCCCTTTCCATCACCATCTCCCAGAGTTCACTCAGACTCACATCCATCGTGTCCGTGATGCCATCCAGCCATCTCATCCTGGGTCGTCCCCTTTTCCTCCTGCCCCCAGTCCCTCCCAGCATCAGAGTCTTTTCCAATGAATCAACTCTTCGCATCAGGTGGCCAAAGTACTGGAGTTTCAGCTTCAGCATCATTCCTTCCAAAGAAATCCCAGGATTGATTAGCATAGTTAGTGAAGCAGAAATAGATGTTCTTCTGGAATTCTCTTGCTTTTTCTATGATCCAGTGGATACTGCCAATTTGATTTCACATACTGTTTAAGCCTAGCTTGAAGGATTTTGAGCATTACTTTGCTAGCATGTGAAATGAGTACAGTTGTGTGGTAGTTTGAACATCCTTTGGCATTGCCCTTCTTTGGGATTAGAATGAAAACTGACCCTTTCCAGTCCTGTGGCCAATGCTGAGATTTCCAAATTTGATGGCATATTGAGTGCAGCACTTTCATAGCATCATCTTTTAGGATTTGGAATATTTCAGCTGGAATTCCATCACCTCCAATAGATTTGTTCATAGTGATGGTTCCTAAAGCCCACTTGACTTTATACTCCAAGAAGTCTGGCTCTATGTGAGTGATCACACCATCATGCTTGTCTGGGTCATGAAGATCTTTTTTGTATAGTTTTGTGTATCCTTGCCACCTCTTCTTAATATCTTCTGCTTCTGTTAGGTCCATAGCATTTCTGTAGTTTATTGTGTGCATTTTGCATGAAATGTTCCATTAATATCTCTAATTTTCTTGACGAGCTCTCTAGTCTTTCCCATTCTATTGTTTTCCTCTGTTTCTTTGCATTGGTCACTTAGGAAGGCTTTCTTATCTCCCCTTGCTATTCTTTGGAACTCTGCTTTCAGATGGGTATATCTTTCCTTTTCTCCTTTGCCTTTTGCTTCTCTTCTTTTCATAGCTATTTGTAAGATCTCATCAGACAACCATTTTGCCTTTTTGCATTTCTTGTTCTTGGGGATGGTTTTGATCACCACCTCCTGTACAATGGTTTGAACCTCTGTCCATAGTTCTTCAGGCACTCTGTCTATCAGATCTAATCCCTTGAATCTATTTGTCACTTGCACTGTGTAATCATAAGGGATTTTATTTAGGTCATACATGAATGGACTAGTGGTTTTCCCTATTTTCTTCAATTAAGTCTGAATTTGGCAATAAGGAGTTCATGATCTAAGCCACAGTTAGCTCCTGGTCTTGTTTTTGCTGACTGTATAGAGCTTCTCCATCTTTGGCTGCAGAGAATATAATCAATCACTAAGATAGTATTTCTTTTTAATTGAAGTACAGTTGATATGGAATATTATATAAATTGTTGTTGTCTTAGTGGCTAAGTCATGACCCACCCTTTCTGTGATCCCATAGACTGCAGCCTGCAAGACTCCTCTCTCCATGGGATTTTCTAGGCAAGAATACTGGAATAGGTTGTCATTTCCATTTCTAGGTGATCGTCCCAACCCAGGAATTGCACACATGTCTCCTGCATTGGCAAGTATATTCTTTACAACTGGACCACCAGGGAAGCCCAGTATAGGTGTACAATATAGTGATTCCTAATTTTTAAAAATTATACCCTATTTAGAGTTATTATAAAACATGTACAATATTTCTGTGCTGTACAATAGATTCTTTTAGCTTATTTTATACATAATAGTTTATACCCCTTAGTCCCCTACCTGTGTATGGCCCACCCTCTTTCTTCTCTTCTCTGGTAGCCACTAGTATGTTCTCTATTTGTGTGAATCTGCTTCATTTTGCTCTATTTACCAGTTTGCTATATTTGTTAGATTCTACATATAAGTGATATCATATAGCATTTGTCTTTCTCTGACTTATTTCACCTAGCATGCTGCTGCTGCTAAGTTGCTTCAGTCGTGTCCGACTCTGTGTGACCCCATAGACAGCCTCCCACCAGACTCCCCAGTCCCTGGGATTCTCCAGACAAGAACACTGGAGTGGGTTGCCATTTCCGTCTCCAATGCATGAAAGTGAAAAGTGAAAGTGAAGTCGCTCAATTGTGTCCAACTCTTCGAGACCCCATGGACTGCAGCCTACCAGGTTCCTCCACCCATGGGATTTTCCAGGCAAGAGTACTGGAGTGGGGTGCCATCGCCTTCTCCGTCACCTAGCATAATACCCTCCAAGTCCATCCATGTTTCTGTGAATGGCAAAATTTCATTCTTTTTCACAGCTGAGTAGTATCCCATTGTGTACATGTACCACAACTTATTTATTCATTCATCTGTTGCTGGATATTTAGATTGCTTCCATATCTTGGCAGTTTTGTAAATAATGCTGGGAATAGTTTTTTCTGATTATAAATTTAAAAAATAATGTTAAATGAAAGCTGCTGTTTCCATATTTCATACTGAATGATGATTCCATGTATATAAAGTCTGAGACAGGTGAACTTAGCCCATCCTATTAGAAAACGGCATTGGCACTGTGGTCACCTTGGTGGGGTGTGGACTGGCAGTTGCTGGTCTGGGTTTCAGGGGTGCCTGGCATGCTCTGCTTCTTCCTGGTGACAAGGGTGTGTCCATCAGAGAAAATTTACCCAGTTCTGTAGATATGATTTGTGTGCTCCTCTGGATGTATGTGTAATACTTCTAAGTAAAGCTTACATCAAAAAAAGAATGTAAAATATTGAAAAATAATTAAGGCAGTACAGATAGATGAAGTAGAAAGTATAATTTGACTACCCAGGAATATCAAAGAGACTATTTTGCTCCCTGTGTTTCTCAGTCAAGCCCAGAGGACGGTGGTGAGAATTGGCCTCTGAGTTTAATTATTTGCCCTTGAATAGTTTCCTTTATAAGGAGGAGAACCATGGTTTTCAGGGAAAGGACCAGGTTCCATTGAGTGGATTATCCCATTCCTTGTCCTAGACTATCCCAGAGAGAGCGAGCTCCCTTCCATGGTCCAGAAACCCCGATTAGGAAGGGCTGAGCCTGTCAGTAGAAGAAGCCACAGGGAGGCTGCTGGCTGGAGCCCAGTGAATGCAGCGGCAGGGGGGAGTGGAGACTTGGCAAGTGAGGCAGGCAGGACCCTGGTGCCACAGGGCCTCAGACACCTTGGGAACGGGTTTAGATTTTAAGTATATTAAGAAGTCATTGTAGGCTTTTGATGAGAAGAAGTGACATAAATGGCTTGATGTTTTAAAAAGATCATCTTATCTGTTGTAAAGAGAGTCTGTGGGGGGAATACAAGCTGGAAAAGAGAGGGACCACTTAGGATGCCATTGCAATGGTCCAGGAGACTGATCAAGATGGCTTGAATTGAGAGGGAGGCAAAGGAGACAGAAAGAACAGAACAGGGTCAAGACAGTGGCTTGGACTAGCTGGTAGATTGGAAATAGGAGATGAGGGATGGGAAGAATTGTTAAGTAATTAAGCAGATTCAGTGGGAAAGCTGAGTAAAAACTCACTGTGAGTGAGAACTTGGAAATCAGTTTCAAACATACTAATATGAGATACTTGGGTGACATCCACATGGAAACAGGCAGAAACCAGCTGGAAGTCCAAATCTGATGATTAGAGGAATGGTCCAGAATGGAGAGATGTAATTGAAGTTTTATTGCATACAAAGCACTTTTACATTTGCTACTCCACTTCTCTCTCACCACCCATTTGATTATAACTGAAAAGTCTGTTCTCCTAGATGAAGAAACTGAGGTTCAGAGTGGCTGAGTGTCTCATATCAGCCACGTGAAAAGTAAGCAGTGATGCCTGGAACAAAACCAAACTTACTGTATTTCCATTTGCTTTGAAACCAAGGCAAATAGTTTAAACTTGATAGGTCTTTGTCATGAATTATGAATCGTGGTATTCAGGGAAAGGCACTTAGGAGCCATGATGATATATAGGAACATACCCTTAGTAAATGACACAAGGGTATGTTTGGCATATACTAAGCAGAGACATCACTTTGCCAACAAAGGTCCATCTAGTCAAGGCTATGGTTTTTCCTGTGGTCATGTATGGATGTTAGAGTTGGACTGTGAAGAAAGCTAAGCTCCGAAGAATTGATGCTTTTGAACTGTGGTGTTGGAGAAGACTCTTGAGAGTCCCTTGGACTGCAAGGAGATCCAACCAGTCCATTCTGAAGGAGATCAGCCCTGGGATTTCTTTGGAAGGAATGATGCTAAAGCTGAAACTCCAGTACTTTGGTCACCTCATGCGAAGAGTTGACTCACTGGAAAAGACTCTGATGCTGGGAGGGATTGGGGGCAGGAGGAGAAGGGGACGGCAGAGGATGAGATGGCTGGATGGCATCACTGACTCAATGGACATGAGTCTGAGTGAACTCTGGGAGTTGGTGATGGACAGGGAGGCCTGGCGTGCTGCAATTCATGGGGTCGCAAAGAGTCGGACACGACTGAGCGACTGAACTGAACTGAAGTGAATAACCCTACTAGGTTCATAGGTCCTGTGTCTGCTTCTTATAGTCTGTCTGTTACATACCTCACCATCACATTGACTTCAGGCAGATGCTTCTTCCTGCCATTTGAATAGAAAATACATGTATAGCAACCCTCCTATATTTCTTTGTAGTCTCTTGTTTAGAATTTGATTTGGGTCATCACCCAAATGACTTTCAGAATTGTGTCTACAAGTACTATGAGAGCAAATTCACTCTCTTATAGACAACAGGGGAGCTTCCATTTAATTCAGGTCAATGAGAATTCACTAAGCACTTACTATGTATGAGTTCTAGATGGAGGAGACTCATCTGAACTAAGGCTTAGCCTTGCCCTGTTCTAGGCACTCCAGCATACTTTACTTTTCCTTCAAGGATTTTATGACATTTAATTATTTGTGCAAAATGTTTAATTTCTGTGGTTCCTGCTAGATCATTACATACCATAGTATCCCTACTGCTTAATATTTTGCTTGGCATACTATATCTTTCCCACTCAATGTTTGTTGAATGACTAGAAAAAACTCACAACTGAGCAGATGACAGACACAAATGAACACATTTCAGTACAGAGACTGCTGATGGACACTATAACCTACGTCATTATCCAGAGAAATTCACCAATCTCCCAAGTGTCAATGTACCACCTACAATCTCTTGGTGCCAGAGACTTTCTAGAACTCCCACCAGTTAACACTTCCTTTATAGTAACATCCTACAACACTGTGTCCCATGGAATGCAAATCGAGCTGGAAAATGATTGGTGGTTGGTTCGTTCTCTGTAGGACACATATCCCAGGCATCATGTCATCCTTATAATAATACAACTCTGCATTTCACATGGAGGCTTTAGACTCCCTTGGATCCTTATAAAGATATTTTACTATAGTACTAGATGCTGTGTTCTCCTTGCTAGACTGGCCTTCCTCCTATTTATACAGGACATGGGTCCATGTCCTGATCCTGGAGCCTCCGGTGATCAGAAATCAAATTCTATCTCCCCAGCCCTGATTGAGTTATCTAGGAGAGAAAGGGTTACTATATATTGAACTGCTACCATATGCAAGAACATCCTTCATCATCACAATCACACACTAGGTAAGCCTCAGTATACGTTTTTGTTATTGTTGTTCAATTGCTAAGTGGTATCCGAATCTTTGTAACTCCATGGACTGTAGTGTGCCAGGCACCTCTGTCCTCCACTATCTCCCAGAGTTTGCTCAAATTCATGTCCATTGAATTGGTGATGCAATTTAAACATCTCATCCTCTATCACCCTCTTCTCCTTTTGCCTTCAATCTTTCCTAGCATCAGGGTGTTTTCCAATGAGTCAGCTCTTTGCATCAGGTTGCCAAAGTACTGGAGCTTCAACTTTAGCAACAGTCCTTCCAGTGAATATTCAGGGTTGATTTCCTTGACTCCTGGAAGCTCAGTGGTAAAAAATCCACCTGCCAATGCAGGAGATGCTGGCTCCATCCCTGGGTCAGAAAGATCCCCTAGAGAAGGAAATGGCAACCCACTACAGTATCCTTGCCTGGGAAATCCCATGGATAGAGGAGTAGAGCTTGGTGGGTTACAGGCCATGGAGTCACAAAAAGAGTCGACACAATTTAGCAACTCAACAACAAGTTGAGGCTTGGAGACTTTACCCAGGCATCAGTTTCCTCAGATTTCTTGGAAGTACCTTTGCGATTCTGTCTGGCTCTTTTTAGACCTTAAAAAAATGCTTACGGAAATGATGATGTGGAATATGAAGAAAGGTTCTGTTACCACATCTTGAGTACAAGCAAGGTGTCCTGGTGGCTAGTGTATTAATATTAGAAGTTCCGTTAAACACTTTCCCCACTCCCCACACATGCAAAACTGGAATATATCATTTTACAAGTAAGAAAAATACCCTAAAATTTACAGAACTTATCCAAGGTTATATCCCCAGGACTGGAACTTTAAGTTTCTACTCTCAATTAACACTTGATGAGCACTCGTACCTTAACGCGCTGCTTCCCTGGGGTCCACGGGGTCCAGGGGCAGAGTCGGACACGACTGAGTGACTGAACTGAACTAAACCGCACATACCTTAAAGCAAACACATTTGCATGTATGCGTGCTCAGTTGCTCAGTCATGTCTGACTCTTTGTGACCCCATGGACTGCAGCCCACCAGGCTCCTCTGTCCATGGGACTCTCCAGGCAAGACTACTGGAGTGGGCTGTCATGCCCTCCTCCAGGGGATCTTCCCAACGCAGGGATCGAACCTGGGTCTCCCGCATCTCCCACATTGCAGGTGGATTCTTTACCCACTAAGCCAGCACACTTAGAGTGCTTATAAAATAATTAATTTTTGAAAGAATTTAGGCTTGCTGGGTCTTCATTGCTGTGCGGGCTCTTCTCTAGTGGGCAGTGACTGGGGGCTGCTCTTCAGGTGTGGTACACGGGCTTCTCACTGTGGTGGCTGCTCTAGCTGCTGAGCACGGGCTCTATGGCACACAGACTCCAGCAGCTGCGGTACATGGGCTCACAGCTGTGGCTCCCAGGCCCTAGAGAACAGCCTCAGTAGCTGTGGTATACGGGCTTCGTTGCTCCACGGCATATGGGATCTTTTTGGACCAGGGATAGAACCTGTGTCTCCTGCATTGGCAGGCAGATTCTTTACCAATGAGCCACCAGGGAATTTTTTATTATCCTTCCAGCCACCCCAATATTGTTTGGGAGGACCACAGAATCTATGGATATTTCTGAGAGGGTCAGAAATCTCTGACCACTCTCCCAGATAATTCAATTTGTTACTCCATTAAAAAGAAGAAAGATATAATAATAATACTGCTGGCCATGTCTTGGAGGGGAGGGACCCACCGGGGTCTTTCCAATGAGCAGATAACACATTTAAATGCAGTCCATCAGTCAGTAATCTGCTGCCACCCCATCCTCGGAGAGCTGTTTTATTGAACGCTGTAATTGCCTGGATGCTGTTATTCATTTCTGTAGCTGTTGCTATTAATTAAATATTTTTGTTGAAAGCTCCCCGTGACATTTCTTGCTGCATTTTTGAATATCTGATAAGATATACAGCCAGTACACTGGTACCCGCTGCATTTGGCTGATAGTCTTGTCCTAGTTTCTAACCCTCAAAACGCTAAAGAAATGACACAGTTTTAGTGGAATGAGGACTTCTATTGTTACAGGATTTGGGGAGATAGGGAGAGTGCAAGATTCTTAGTGAAATAGATGCAAATGTCACGTTTTAGAGCTCATTGTGCTGGTTCAAGCTAGAAATTGGACTAGACCTTTATTCAACAGCTCAGCCCAATGCTTAGGTCAAAGAAAGCTTGGCTGGACTGACTCCTACCATCTCAACTCCAGTGGAAACGGGCATTTAGTCATTCATTCAAAAATATTTAACTGGTATCGTTGAAAGTCCTACTATGTACTGGGATCTGGGCTAAGTACTGAACTTACAAATTTAAATAATACAAATAATATTTAAAATCAAAGCAATCTCTGCCATTAAAAAAAAAAAATCACAGTCTATTGGGGAACACAGGCAAGCCTACTACTAGAAGAAACATGCTTTAATTCCCGGTGTAAACTAACAATAGTTAACAGCTGAAGCTGCAGGGCCTCTGATTATTAAGGAAAGACTAGCAGCTAAAGATACAGGGTAAAGGGACTGAAGTGTATGAAGAGCAAGGCATCCCAGGCAAGACAAAAGTGATGCATAGTTTGGACAGGGAAGTTATGGGCTGGAGATTTCTCTGGGCATCCACTGATCTTGATAACATACAAGAACTTTTCTTAAAGTATAGTTACCATACAATATTCCATAACTTACAGGTACACAGTCTAGTGCTTCACAATTTTCAAAGATTATACTCCATTTGTAGTTATTATAGAATATTGTTTATATTCTCCATGCTGTACAATTTATTCATACAGCTTATTTTATACCTAATAGTTTGGACCTCTTACCACCCTCCCCCGCTATAGTGCTCCTTTCCCCTTTCCTTCTCTACACTGGTAACCACTAGCTTTTTCTCTATATCTGTAAAAGCTTTTATTGTTTTCCTTGAGAGAGGAAGAAATTTGGAACCAGAGCCTTTAGGGTGAGGAGGAGGACAAAAGTGGAAGAGGAGGGCATCTGCCCCACACTTAATTTCCAGCCTTGGTTGGAGTCCATGTGGGCAGAAAAGCAGAGGCAGAAGCTATGCAGTTGTGTCCATAAGAGACTGTGAGACTTGGAATGTAGGCTAAGCTGCCGTGGGGCCCAGATGCTCAGAGTGAGGCAGGAGTTGGGATATGGACAGATGCCCAGCTCGCTCCACCGTCTGCAGGACCAGGAGATCTGGGGCATGGGGAGGAGGCAGCTCTGCATGGACACTTGCCTTCTCCTAATAGGCATGACTGTGGAAGCTGTAGAGAGGGTTCTTCACAGGGCTTGGAGACTGGAGAGCCACAAGGTAGGGTTTGGACCAGCAAGAGAGGGGGCCAGATACGACAGATGTCGCAGATAGACTAGTTTTATGAGAATAGGAGGGTGTCCCTTAGGCATACCTGGAGATTCTCAGGGTGGGCAACTCTGAAAGGTGATGGAATTCAACCTGAAAATTTTGAATGTAACTATTAACAAGGTAAGGCAGCTATGTGATATTTGGATTATTTAGTGATTAAAGACAAAAAGAAAGAAAGAAAGGCTTCCCTGGTGGGCCAGTGGTAAAGAATCTGCCTGCCAATGCAGGAGACACAGGTTCAATGCCTGGTCTGGGAAGGTTCCACATGCTGTGGAGAAGCTAAGCCTGAGCACCGCAGCCACTGAACCTGTGCTCTAGAGTCCAGGAGCCACAGCTAAGGAAGCCCACGCGCCCGAGAGCCTGTGCTCCGCACCAAGAGAAGCTGCTTGCAAGGAGGAGCACGAGGACTGCACCGAAGAGCAGCCCTCGTCCACTACAGCTAGAGCAAAGCCCGTGCAGCAACCAAGACTCAGCACAGCCACAAATAAAAAAGAAAAGGAAAAAGGAAGGAACTCAGTAGAGCCTGGCAGACGGATGAGCCCCTCGGTTCAAGCAGAGACTATGCCAAAACTACTGGAACCGAGCAGCGTGCAACAGTGGGAAGAACCCTGTGAGTCAGAGGACCTGCTTTGCTGATAACAGTCTGTGTGACATCCATGAAGTTTATTACCCCTCTCTGGACTTGTTTCCTTGGCTATAAATGAGAGGCAAGACCATTTCAACAGTATGTTTCTTCTTTAAGCCCATGATCTCAGAGGAACAACGTATAGTTCCTCAAGCTTGTAAATACAGAAACCCCTTCACACCCGGTGAGCACTGCAGATGTAACTATAACAAAATGAGAGACAGGCAAAAAATTAAGGTTCTCATGGCAACTGATGCATAGGAGCCTTGCACTGTTAAAGGGGCCTCTCCTGACAGGCTGATGAATAACCGGAAAGTCTACCTATTGTGTACGAATTGCCAGGGCCTCTATTCTGGGGTTGGGGTTGGGGCACAAAGGCAAGATTAATCAACCATTTTAATGAGATTTTTAATCAATGCAACATTTTTGGGCAACACTTTTGATGAAGGTGCCCAAATAAAAAATGCATTTATATTTAATGAGGCACTCTGTCTATTTATTATTTATGCAATAATAAATGCCAGTTGGTTATTAATAAAATATTGCTCAGTCATTAATCCTCAATAAATACTGTTAGAGTAATTAGTATGAAAGTGACACAGAATACTTCATAATGAGAAGGTAATTTTCTCTACGGTAATGGATTATTCAAACAAACCTTAACTTGCAGTTATCAAAATCAAGACCCTCTGGGGAAAGGGACTAGGGAGTTAGAGTGTAACCTTGAAAACTTTGGAAGTTTAAAGACTGGAAAATGAGGTCAGAAGATATCATCAAACTATTAAGAGTATCAGATATTTCAGGGATAAAAAGGAGCTGAAGCCCAAGCACCTGGAGGATCTGGGATAAAAGCTGGAATTTAACCATAACTAAGAAGAGTGACCTTGGCAAAGTCATTGAGTTTCTACACACCGTACTTCCTTCCTATGAAAAATGAGGATAACGCTGCCTCCCATTAAAAGTTGTAGTGAGAATTAAATGAGATTATGTATTTTTTAAAAACCTAGGGCTGTTCCTAGCACATAATAGATGTTTGATAAATGAGAGTTCAGGCTAAATTCCATCAATAACAAAGTGTATTCCATCAACGTAGAGGAGTCCTGTTTCTTAAGGATCTGAAATTTCAGAAACTTAATTTCACTTGTTGGATTGAAATTCATGTTCCCCATCTTTACTCAAAATCATGACTATCACTCAGGAGCCCTTACATTGTTCCTTTCTGGCAGATCCAAGCTGTTTTCATAGATGTCAAATCACTTTGACAGCATCTTACTTCTGATCGTGACAATAACACAGAAGAGTAGAAAACCGTACATCTGAGAATTTAGAAAAGTGAATTCCCATTCCAGCCCTGCATAAGCTTCTGTCAATCATTCACCTTACTGGGCTTCAGTCTTATCACAAGTTGGGACAAATAGTTTCTAAGATTCTCTCACTATTAGCATCTAAGTATTTTACCACCCCTTTTTTTCTTAAACAGAGGGTTCTTGGTATTTTCTCTTCTTTACAGATTTTAAGGGCAAGCTATTCTTGGGAAGAACAGTGCTACTGGTGACCCTGGAGAGTTCAAAGAATTAAGACTGGGGTAGGAGACCCCCAGTGATCAGCCTAATGAGGAATACTGCTGAGCTGGGAGTGAGTGTTGAGGAGAGCAGGGCTGGGGGCTGAGGGCAGGGGGATGCTGGAATTTCCAACCAGCAGGAAAAAAGCACTGAGGGAATGCAGTGTGAATGCGCGCTCAGTCGTGTCTGACTCTGCAGACTTGGGGACTGGAACCAGCTGGCTTCTTCTGTCCATGGGATTTTTCAGGCAAGAATACTACAGCAGGTTGCTATTTCCTCCTCCAAGGGATTGTCCCAATCCAGGGATCAAAGCCCCATCTCCTGCATTTCCTGCATTAGCAGGTTAATTCTTTACCTGCTGAGCCATTGGGGAAGATGGAATACAGAATCAGGGTCATTCAGATCTCATTTAGTTCCCAGATAAGGACCCCACTGCTGGCATAGGTCTCTAATTCAATTCAACAACTCTATGTGTATGCTGTCTGCCAGGCACCAAGCTAGGCAGGGAAATATAGGGCTGAATACATCATTTCTTCCCTCTTGAACCTTGCAAGTGAGCAAATCATTGTATTAAATATGATTAGTGCCAGAAGAGAAACAAAACAGTCTCTTTACAAAACTCTTTATTTGGTCTGTCTTTTGAAAAATAAAGACAGAAGAAGAATAAGAGTCTGTCATAGACTCTCTTAGAAATTTCTTGCCTATTCTGAGTTGACTCTTTACAACTTCTCCTTTACCCTTATAGAAATGCTGTGCATACTGCCAGAGGAAGTAGGGTATAAATATATATATATAAGTTTGGGTCAGACCTGGAACCAGCACCGGCTGGGTTCAGATCTATATCTCATCATTTCCTAGCCTTCCATGTGACTTTGAACAACTTATTTAACAGTGGATGCTTTAACAGTTTCCTCAGCGGTAAATGTGATATAATAATAATACCTTCCTTACGATTTGTGAATTTCAAATGCGTTCATATGTCTAAAGTACTTAGAACAGTGCCTGTAATATAACGAATGCTCAGTAAATGGTAGCAAATATTATTAACACTCTACTCATTTGCCCCAACCTGCCACTTCTGATCCTCCACAGGAGAAGCATTTGGATTGGATGCTCGAAATCAGATGCAAAATTATATATTGATAAGAGCCTGGGTTTCCAAGATAGTCGGACACAAGTTTGAACTTGCCAGCTGTGGTTATGTGCCTGGGGGCAGATTTTCAATATGTCTTAACCTCAATTCCCTCTTCTATTAACAACAAACAAAAAACAACACAAAGAAGGAGATGGATAGGGGGAATAATATACCACCTACTTAACAAGGTAGAAAACTGTTGGGTTAAATAGATCAAAGAGTTTCTGCTTTTGGTTTCTTCTGAGCTAGACATGACTGAGCAACTAACACTTTCACTTTTCAGAGGACTTCTTACAACCGACTTTATATACACTCATGGATTTTCAGGAAGGGGATTTCCTACCTCTTTTAACCATAGAACTCTTTTTGATGGCATACCTATTAATATTTGCTATAAACTGACATGCTTTGAAAAAATTCTTTGGAAATAGTTTAATTTAAATTCTTCTTGTTTCACAAATGAGAAAAATATGGCTGGGGGAGTCTATTAGTTTGCTTGGGCTGTCATAACAAAATACGATAGGGTGGGCAGTTTAAAGAACAGAAGTTTAATTTCTCACAGTTCTACAGGCTAGAGTCCCAGATCCAGGTACTGCTGCTGCTGCTAAGTCACTTCAGTCGTGTCCAACTCTGTGAAACTAGCAGATTCTATATCTGGTGAGGGCTGTCTTTCCGGCTTGTAGCTGGCCGCCCTCTTGCTGTATCTTCACGTGGGCTTTTTCTGGAGCATACAAGGAAACAGACATCTCTGTCTGCCTCTGTCTCTCTGTTTCCATCTGTCTGTGTCTCCTTCCTCTCTCTCTCTTCCTTATGTTATAAGGCCACTGGTCCTATCAGATGAGGACCCCTTCTTTTAAGATTAGGACATCATTTAACCATAATTATGTAAAGACCTCATCTCCAAATATAGACACATTTGGTGTTAGGGCTTCAACATGTAAATTTCAGGAAGAGAAAGTGACTTCTTCATTAAGATTGCACATAAACTTGTGGGAAATTGAAACCAGAACCGAGAACTCCCGACGTGCAGTATGATGGTGCTTCAGTGGCATTTCCTGACTGACTGACTGATTGCCTGATTCATTGATGGGGCAAGTCCTTTATCCATTCATTTACCGTCCAGGCACTCAATGCTGATTATGTGAATTTCACTATGCTAGACTAGGCTCCAGGATGACAGAGAGAGCACAGCCTTTCCTCTCAAAAAGGAAACTAAGATTCTAACTAGAGAAACAGGCATGAGAACAAGAGTCTCAAGACACTGGGCTGATAGCATTCTTATAGCTTATAGCATTCAACAGCAAGGCGCTTACCTGTGCCCACCAGCACCTGTAGCAGTGGACAGAGTGCAAGAGGCAGTCACGTGGAGCAGAGGTGCCATCTTGGTGCTGCATTTGCTAGCTGGAGGGCATCAGGCAAATTACTTGACCTCTCTGTGCACCCCAGTTGCTTTATTCTTAATAAGGAGACAACTTTCTCCTTGTTTGAGGAACAAATGTACATAGGTCTGTAATCTAGCATATCACCTGGCACATTGTAGATACAAGAAATGCTCACTCTTTCACTGGGGAGAGGAAATTAGAGGAATTTTAGGCAACACTATCCACAGATACTCCTCTTTGGACTTAACAAGTATGTGTGTGGATATATCAATTTTAGATTCCCAGGATCCAAGGTGCAATGATGGCTCACATCATTTAATCTTCCATCACTGCAGGGGAGTGATTCCACCAAGAGAGATTTATTAATAAGCACATGTGCTTTGTTGCTAAAAAGCCAGTGAGCCTCTTTTAAAAAATGGTTAATATCTATGTGCTGCTGTGAATATATCCATATAGATTTTTAATCCTCACAGTTCCTGCCAAAGACCAACCCTCCTTTAAGGAAACTTTCTTTATGAGCTATCATTTATTTATCACTTAGGGTGGACCAGAATCTTGTGCTAGGTATCTTAGACACATTATTTCTCCAAATCTGTAGAACAAGCCAGAGAAGGAAGCCTTATTAACTCTATATTTTGGTGAAGATACTAAAGATCTGCTTGGTTAGAGGCAGAGTATAGGTTCTCAAAGTGCAGTGCTGTTCCGGCATCCATGGCACCTGGGCCTGTATTAGTAATGTACATTCTGGGTCCTAGCCCAGTTCTACTGGTGGGGTCTAGTACTCTACGGTTTAACAAACCCTGCAGGTGATTTTGTTGCACTTGAAAGTTTAAAGGATTTGTCTATGATCAGCCAGGGAATGGTGGGGTGGTATTAGCGTTTGAATCTGACTACAGAATAGGGTCTTGCTCAATGAAAGATGATTTTGCAACCCCCTGACCTGCAGCAGAGTCCCTCGGTGAAGTCTGGAGACATTTTTGGTGGTCACAGTTAGGGGATGGAGGTGCTACTGCCATCTAAGGGTAGAGGCCATGGAAGCTGCTAAAATCCTTCTGAGCACAGGACAACCTTCACAACAAAGAATTACCCAGCACAAAATGTTAGTCATGCCAAGGTTGAGAAAAGCTGGTCTACAGTTTCACATTGAAAAGACACTGCTCACAGGTAAGAGACACTTAAAAGGGGGGAGATATAAAGGAGAGAAGGAAGGGAGAGAAATAAAGAGAGGCAAAGAGGGGAGGAGAAGGAGAAAGAAAGAGGGGGAATGTTGAGAGAAGGAGGAAGGAAGAAAGGGAGCGAGGGGGGTAAGTGATGGATTTGGAGAGCAGCCAGTGGGAAAGCCTGTCCTGCCCTTGCATGTCAGGAAACTGATGATCAAAATGGCCATTGAAAAATCATTGTGCTGGAGCCTGGGAGCTACACAGAATGAAAACTAAATAAGTCTTCAGTATATCATACTTAGTGGAACTTTTGGACGTGAAATGTACTTACAAAATAATGTGGCATTTCAAAAGCATGTTGTCCTCTGATAAGCCAGGGTCTGGAACCAGAAAGAAAATATCTGTATGGACAATTACCAGACTGTAACAGCCGATGAATGTGATTTGTAACTTGCAGCTGCTATATTTATTTCAGCATATTAACATCGAGACGTTTGTCACCTTACCAAACGCCTTTAATATTTTCCTTCTCAGCGTGAGCCCGAGTCGGCTGTCTTTCTCTCCCCTCTCTGTCTGCTTCATCCACACCCTGTCTCTCCTGCCTCAATGCCTCTCCTATTTATTGCCTTTCCACCTGCTGTGTTTCTCTCTTCCCTGTCTTAGGTCTTTTATCTCTCCAGCTCTCATCAAATCTCTTTCTCTCCCACCTTGCCTCAGTATTCCCCCCATCATCTTCTCTTTGCCCTCCCTCTTTTCTTCTTCCCCAATTTCTCAAACTTTCTATTGTATTTTTCTTCAGTTTTTTCTAAATCATTCTTTGTTTCCTGCTCTTGATCCTGTCCTCTCTTCCCTTTTCTCTTTGTTCCTTAATTTCTCTCTCTCTCTTCTCCTTGCCCCCTCAGTGTTCCAGTCCTTGCCTTGGTCCCTCATTTGCTCTCTCTATCCCCTGTGTCCACTTTTATCTGTCTCAGTAAAGTCTTATCCAGCACCTTGCCTTTTAGTAAAAGTGTGAGAAACAGCTGTGAGGATGCATGATTTTGGAAAGGGAGTATCATCACTCTTTTGGGGGAACAGAAGTACCCCCAAATATGAAAGTATAAAGACTGGAGATGATCCCTCCACTGTCAAGGAGAACTATGGCCTTGTTTCTGATGGTAGTGGACAGAACGATGACCCCAAAGACATCAAGCATTAATCTCTGGAACTTGCAAATGTTACCTTATAAGAAAAAGGGCTCTTTGCAATGTCATTAAGTTAAGGACATGGAAATAGGGAGATTATCCTTCTGTCTTTATAAGAAGGTGACAGAGAGAAATCAAGAAAAACCCAGAGGAGGAGGAAATGGGAAGGTGGAGGCAGAGAATGAAATGATGTGTCTATAAGCCCAGGAAGCTTGGCAACCACCAGTGGGCTGCCGTCTATGGGGTCTCACAGAGTCGGACATGACTGAAGTGACTTAGCAGCAGCAGCAGCAGCAGCAGCAGCAGGAGCTAGAAGATGCAAGGAACCGATTCTCTTGTAACAGTCTCTACAAGGCGTGCTGCCCTGCTCACACCTTGCTTTCTATTTTTGACATTCAGAACTGTATGAGAATAAACTATTGTTGTTTTATGCCACTATGGTTGTGGGTATTTGTTGTAGCATGCACAGGAAACTTACATGCTGGCTTTGAGTCTTAAGTCATCCAAAACACTTAAGTCCCAGTTTGTCTCTTTTTCTCTATTAGTCTGTGACTTCCTCCTCAGCTGATGAATTGACAGGGCCGTCCGTTCTGATCTTAGGAGACTTTTCTCTTCAACTTGTGGGTACTATGCATATTTTGGTATCTCTAGGTTATGAATTAATTGTATAGTTCTGAAATATGGTACGCTTCTAAACTTACCTATTTCCAGCCATGTTATACATGTCCATCAGCCTGAAATCCGCCTCCTTTTTTATTCTGGTCTCTACGAGGATGTAGCTTTGAGTCCAAGAGACTTGGCTTATGGTTCATCATCTATGAGGTTTGCGTAGTTATTAATATGACCTCTCTCTGAGCCTCAGAATCATTATCTATAAAGCAGGGATAACAGCTTCTCTTTGGGCACCTGAGGCAAAGAAGTCAGCAGATAGAATGCAAGGTATCTTATATGGGGGCCCACAACATCTTAAATAAATGAATGTCCTGATACCAAACGACACAGAGCGTATAGAGAACATTAGAGAGCATATATCTAGCAAACAGAAACACACAAAAATAAGAGAGTTTGGACTCAGATATGAGGCAGGAGGCAGATGGGCCCCCTAGGGAAAAGCAATTGGAGATTCATTCTCTATTGACTAAAAATCCAAGAGGAGAATACAGAGCAATTAAGGGAGGAGGCTGGACCCTGCACAGACCTCATATTTCTCAGTCCCAAAGTCAGGAGACCTCCCCAACCACACAAGTGCAGAAGAGGCTCCTTGGAGGCCAAAGGGGAGTCATGTCAAGGGATGTTCTACCCTTTTCAGTAGGATCCATCTTTGCTAAGAGATGTGTGCGCACAGAAGGGAGGATCCTGAGATATACCAAACATGGACTGTGAACTAGGCAAATAAAAATGACAGGCCAAAGGAAGTCTGGAGGAAACGCCCCACATAAGTGATTTAAAGTGCCATGCGGGAGCAACTCAGGGCCTATTCCTCTGAGTCCACCCATGTGTTTCTCCACATGTACTGTACTTTTATTAGGAATAAATATTTGCTTCACTACTTTCCGTATTTGTGGAAAATTTTTTCTGCAAAACTGAAGGACCAAGGTCCTTGTCACTGACCACTGGTCTAGTGGCTAGGATCTGGTGCTTTTCCACTGTGACCCAGCCGATCTCTGGCTGGGAAACCAAGACCTGCTCTAAGCCATTGCAGGCCAAGGACACCGATCAGACTGACCTGGGTTTGAATCCTAATTCAACCACTTACAAATTCTCTAAGTTTGGGCTACTTATTTAACCTTTGAATCTTTTTCCTTATCTGTAAAATGGGGATAATACTATCAAGTGTATTGGGTTACTGTTGGAAGAATTAATTAAGATACATGGAAGTGCTCTTGACAGTGTCTGACATATAATATGTGTATGGCTATGAGTATAATTAACAAACCTCATCATATTTGTGTTCATTTTATTATCTCTATCTTCTTGGAAAAGAATCTCTTAAAACCTGGGAGACTTACAGGCCCCAACTGTGACACAGGTATACCTGTCCCTCCATCTCCAGGTAATGTTAGGGGTTTGATGAAGTCACATGTGTGCCAGTGGTTGGCATCAGGATCACAGCACAGTGGGCATCATCTAACTCCTTTCTTCTTTCAACTGTGAGTATATCGTGTGCCTCTCTGCTTCACTGATGAAAGAAACCTCAAAGAAGAAGCCTCAGCTTAAAGGTTTCCCTTTCCTGACATGTTTTGGATAGTCAGCCCTCCGTTTTATGGAAATCTAATTGACATTACTTAGAGCGTGCATTGTGAATGGGAGAGACTTCATTTTACCAGACAATTCTTCATTTAGCCAAAGTGCTGAGGTTTTCTTTAAACATGCCATTCACTAGCTTTGTCTAACATAGGACTCAAATGAAGAAATTGTCATTAACCCAACTTGTTAGCCCTCTTTGATTATGTGAATTTCACCTGTGTGGGTCCGGACTGCTCTGCTCCGTGTGTGTCAGCTTCAGCCTTCAACCTGTCTCTCCCGCACCCTGGGTTCATGTCAGTGCCTTCAACTCAGATTGAAATTCCACTGGGTCATTGCTTTCTGACTGGCATCTGTGGATGCTTCCCGTGCAGGGTGGCCACTGGGGAGATGTTGCCGGTCATCACTGTCAGATTACTGCTCCGAGCACCTGTTGGCTTTGAAGTTTACAAACAGGAAGCAGAAACTGACACGGCCCCTTCTCAAGCTACTGTCTAGTTTTGCTCCGCCTGGTTGTTTCGCTCTACCTGGTTCTAAGTCCAGAAACCATCCCCCTTTTATGCCAGCCTCTGTCTTCCTCGGTCACCCCCAGCTCAAGTCTGGAAAGTGGGAGGTGGGTGTCAAAAGACCTGAGGACTAAATTAGCATATGTAGTTCATCCAAGACCCGGTGCTAGGCCATCCAGAACTCTCCTTTTGAAACGGAGATAGATTCCTGCCAAGGCAGGGGAGCCACAAAAAGAATCAGAACCTAGGAGTGGGAAAAACAGGCAGGGGAAGCCAGAAGTAAGGCTTCACTCACATTGTAGAGCAATTCTCAGTTTTCTGAAAGCCTCTCTTCCTTATGTCCTTACATTCATTCTTAACAGTCACCCCCAGAGAGGTCAGTGCATGCACGCTCAGCCCCGAAATTGTGTCTGATGCTTTGCGACCCCATGGACTGTAGCCTGCTAGGCTCCTCTGTCCATGCGATTTCCCAGGCAAGAATACTGTAGTGGGTTGCCATTTCCTTCACCACAGAGATCAGAAGCAGTATGTATTCTTTTTCATATATCAGACATGTATATGTGTCGATGCATGCCCATTCTACAATTACAAATATATCATCCAGTTGCAGAAATTGAGACTAAGTGCGCTGGCCGAAGTCACACAGATGGTTCATGGCAGAAAGTGAAGGTGAAGTCGCTCAGTCATGTCCGACTCTGCGACCCCATGGACTGTAGCCCACCAGGCTCCTCCCTCCATGGGATTCTCCAGGCAAGAGTATTGGAGTGGGGTGCCATTGCCTTCTCCAGGGGATCTTCCCAACCCAGGGATTGAACCTGGTTCTCCCACATTCCAGGCAGATGCTTTAACCTCTGAGCCACAGATGGTTCATGGCAGAACTGGGATTCAAATGCCGCTCAGACTCCAGAGTGGGCCAGGGCTGGGGATATTGTGCCACTTGTCATTGGAAGCTCTTGTTTTAGCTTGAAGACCCTGACCTCAACCTATGGGCCAGCAGAAGGACACAGGTGGGGTTCACTGGACACATAGTGTAAAGCAGAGGACTCAGTAGTTTCTGGATGAAGTATGTTATTAATAAGGTTGAGGGACTTTGAGACAAGTTCAAAGAAGAAAACAACTGAGTTGCAGTTCCTAGGTTGCTTCCATTGGCTGAGACAGAGACAGATGCTTGGGACAGAGGAAGTGGAGCAGAGTGAGCCAGGTTGTTGGGATTCACCTCCTGGTTTTTCTACTAACCAACACTGCAGGCTACTTTAATTCTCTCTGCCTCAATGTCCTCATCTGTAAAACGGGGGAAATAACAATGGAAACAGTGACAGATCTTACCTTCCTGGACTCCAAAATCACTGCAGATGGTCACTGAAGACATAAAATTAAAAGTTGCTTGCTCCTTGGAAGAAAAGCTATGACAAACCTAGACAGCATATTAAAAAGCAAAGACATTACTTTGCCGACAAAGGTCTGTCTAGTTAAAGCAATGGCTTCCCATTAGTCATGTATAGATATGAAAGTTGGACCATAAAGAAGGCTGAGCACCAAAGAATTGATGCATTTGAACTGTGGTGTTGGAGAAGACTTTTGAGAGTCCCTTGGACTGCAAGGAGATCCAACCAGTCAGTCCTAAAGGAAAAATATTCAACCATGAATGTTCACTGAAAGGACTGATGCTGAAGCTGAAGCTCCAATAATTTGGCTACTTGATGTGAAGAGTCGATTTATTGGAAAAGACCCTGATGCTGGGAAAGATTGAAGGCAGGAGGAGAAGAGGATGACAGAGAGTGAGAGGGTTGGATGGCATCACCAACTCAATGGACATAAGTTTGAGCAAACTCTGGGAAATAGTGAAGGACAGGGAAACCTGGCATGTTACAGTCCATGGGATCACAAAGAGTCAGACATGACTGAGTGACTGAACAAGAATAAATAATAACTTTTAAAAAGAACTGTCCTCCTAGAGCTGATAGGATGATTAATTAACACATCTAAAGTCCTTAGAGCATGCTTGAAGCAAACAACTCCTCTATGCCAAAGTGGTTTTTTATAAAGAGCTTCCTTTAGGACTGGTCTAGCAGAGTTGGACACAACTGAGTGACTTCACTTTCACTTTTCACTTTCATGCATTGGAGAAGGAAATGGCAACCCACTCCAGTGTTCTTGCCTGGAGAATCCCAGGGACAGGGGAGCCTGGTGGGCTGCCGTCTGTGGGGTCGCACAGAGTTGGACACGACTGAAGCAACTTAGCAGCAGCAGTAGCAGCAGCTTCAGGCAGAGATGCCATCCTAGAGGCTGCCCAAGACCTGCTATTGGGGCAAAGGCATAGCACACTGGGGGTGCTCTAGGGAACAGAGACCCACTCCTCTCCCTGTGGGGGAAACTAGCCAAAGTCAGCAGTCATGGGGGATTTTTCTTTAGTTGGTGATGCTATCTGGGCACAGGACTGAGTGGCAAGGTAGAGGCAGTGGTTCTGAAACTGACATGAATGTTATGATTTGTGAGCCTCATTCCCAGAGATCCTGATCTGCTAGATCTGCATGGGGCCTGAGAATCTGCATTTTTAACAGCTGTGGCCACCCCCACCCCAGCCACCCACCTGCAGAGGGGAGAAAGGCCTAGGAGATCTGTCTCTGCTTCCTCCTAGCCAGGGAGTACTGCTTACCCCTGAGTTTCCCCATCTGTAGAGGTGGAAGCTTCCTGACAGAGCTGTTGTGAGATCTGAGTGACATTATCTGGGGAAAAGTGTCTACACATGCCTGGAGTTTAGTGAACATTTCACATGTATTCAATCAGACTGCTCTTTTACTACCATTTCACAGAAGGTTTGCGAGGAGGGTCGAGGCAGCCAGGCCCTACTGCAGAGAGGTGCTCAAAAAGTCTCTTTAGAAAATGCTACATGCATTTCAAACCTAAAACCAGTCTCCTGAGGCATGGAAGATAAATACATTCATAGTTTCTCCCCCTATGAACAGCCTAGCTTTTTTTCTCTTCTAACACATTCATGCTTCCTCTCACTGGAAATAAAATTTATATCAGCCTCCTCAGCCACCTGTAAGACATTGGCTACCCTGTTTCCCAGATGAGGAAACAGATTTTTTTTTTTAGCATCCCCACATGCTGTTTAGTTTATAACTTTATCACACTCTGGTTTATTGGGTTGGTCAAAATTTAGTTCAGGTTTTTCTGTAAGATGTTATAGAAAAACCCTGAACCAACTTTGTGGCCAACCCAATATATAAGATAGAATTTACCCACTTCATCTGCATGATTCAATGATTCCTGGTCAGTTTGCCCAGTTGTGGAATCATCACCATGAATAAGCTTTAAGAACATTTGCATCACCCTGTAAGATCTCTCATGTTCCTGCCCTTCTAACCTGGCAAAGTTGCTACTAGAGTTGGAAGGGTTGGGGGCAGGGGTTGGCATTATAGGTAGGGCAGAAACCTGTGAGTCTGTCCAAAAGCCCAGGCCAGAGTTTGAGACGCAGGACCCGGGGCCATTGTCTGGGGTTGGGGCAGATCACTGTCATTCAGGAGGCCCCTGCCTTCACAGTGCTGAGTGCCTGGTGAGTGTTTGGCCAGAGGACATTGTGATTCTGCTACATCTGCAATTTCAAGGGAGGCTGCTCTGAAGAGGAATCAGCAAACAGACTATAGCCTCCTGGGAGTCCTCAGTCGGGATGCCCAGACAGCTGGCTGTGGCCAGGAGGGGATCTGTGTACCTGGCCTTGGTGAAAAAGAAAAAAACAAATCAGTGCTTCAAGATCCAAACATACTGAAGAAGATACAAAAAGCAGATCCTTTTTGACCTTTCAGGTTACTGGAGTTCAGCCTCATGTGGGTCATAGTGGTTGATTAATAGTTACCGTTGTTGAGAAATTAATCTGTGGCAAGACTATGTAAAGAAACACATCATTTAATTCTCACAACAGCTCTCTGAAACACTTGTAGTTGCTATTTTTGCCATGAGAAAACTAAGGCTCAGAGAGGTTGAGAGACTTGCCCAAATATACACAAGTAGGGAGAATTCTGACCAAGCCAGAATTCAAAACCAGATTGATTGAGTTCCAAAGCCTGTGTTCTCCCCACATGACCACAGCGGCAGTGAAGCAGTGGCAGGGAGCCCGGAACCAGAACGTTGGCACTTGGGGAGTGTGTCCTACTTACCTCCACTCTTAACTCCTCCAGGAGGCCCCGGAAGACAAAGCCTGTGCTCCCTTCCCTGCGCCACTGAATCCCCAGTACCTGCTGTCACAGTGCCTAGCACCCAGAGGTCTCAGTAAGCATTTACCAATTTGACATTATTGAGCCTCCGTCATGAGAGGTAAAAAGATGCTGAAATACTCTGGCTTTGTCACTCACAGGGTGTGTGAGTGATAGGTTACTTCTTGGTGCTTCTGTTTCCTCTGTTGACCACAAATTGTACTTGCCATCTACCTCTACAAGGATTAAATCATGAAATCACGAGGTGCTGTAGCTGCTGACCTTCAACAGCCCCTCAAAGGAGTTCAGGGTGGAGATCAGGAATGAGGCACTCTGTGCTGGGAAAAACTGGCAGGACAGGCCTTCAGAGAGGTATTTTTCAGGGGACGATTTTATGAGCCCAATTCCTGCATTTCCTTGTACCTAGAAAGCCATTAAAAAATCACTAACAGTGACATCTGCTCCTCATCACTAGCAGCAAGCCTCTGTTAAAATGTGTGCTTGACTGCACATACCCCCTTCACTAGAATCCATCTATAACACTGACCTTCCCCTCTATCTCTTTGGTACAGTTTCTCAAAGCTATCTGAAATACTGTCTCCCAAACTATAGTCCTTACTTTGCCCCAATCAAACTTAACTCACAACTCTTACACTGTGCTTTTTTTTTTCAGTCAACACCTTATATGTCAACTAAAACAAAACAAACAAACAGAATCATCCACTTCAGAGGACTGGTGGGAATGAAACACACTTAGTATCTTATGTCATAAAATCAGCTCTCAGTAACTTAAATCATAAGAGCATTCCTACCACAGAAATTTCAGTTCATAGCGGGGAATCACCTTAGCAAAGGGTCAAAAGGAGAAAGTGGCTGAAACATGATCTGGATTCCTATTTCTGGACCCCAAGGGACCTCAAGGCTTTTTTTGACCTTATGATGCTCATGGCATGTTTGTTGACTGACAGGCACTAACTCAGAGCCAGAAAAGATGTACCAGTACAAAGGAAGTCCCAGAGCACCCATGGGGGCCAAAGAGGAGATTTCATGGGGCAGCTCAGCGGATCCAGGGCACAGGGGACTCCTAACCTAGTCTGTGACTCCCAGGCCTCCAGAAAGGATGCTCTCCCAGACTGAATCCCTCTGGCAAGCACCCCATCTCTGCCTCGCCTCCCTCAGGAATGTTCTTGTGAAGGTGAAACACGTGAATTCTCACTCTTGTGCATTGTTATGCAAATGTTACACAAATTGGAGTCTTAAATCTGGCCCTAATGATGCCATCCTGCTTTGTCTTCCAGTTTCCCTGACACCCATTCTGAGATGCACTGTACAGATGTTAGTTTATTATGTACACCAATAACTCACTCTCCATCTCAGTGAGGTGGGCTGCTGGCAGCCACCCTAGCAGCCCAGATAGTGACGGAATGTGCCCCCGTGAAAGATGTGATTTAAGCTCTTTACAGCCCACAATTCAAGTGCTTTCTTTTATCAGGGCCCAAGCGGCAGCTAATCGCATGGCAGAGTGATGGCAAATCCAGAAACAACGCAGATCCCACAAAGAGGCTGATTAAAAGCTTACTTGAAATTTGGAAAATAATAATTTTAAAAAATGATAACACTAAAAAAAAACTCTCAAAATGCACAAAGAAAACCAATTTAGTTCAAGCCAATCCTTCATCCACAGAAGGATTAGAAGAAAGGTTTTACTTTAGACTAAATGTGGAGACGGCTTTGCAGCCAAAACATATAACATCCCGCTAATTATTCTTTCAAGCTTCAACATGTACTTTATTAATCTCTCCCCACTTTACCAGCTGCAGATGTAGACTTAATTCAGTGAGTAAGCTACAGAACTTGTTTAAGTTCAGCATGTCAGCTGCATCTTTGGTGTTTGTCGCTCAAGGGTGGATGATGGAGACTGGGCTCAGGAATGGAAAACACATCAATCATGTTTGGCATTATCCTTTCAGGAGATAACCTGTCTTCAGGATCTCCTGGCCAATGAACTCAGGACAGAATGGCATGGAGTCACTGGAGAGCTGCTCAAAGGGAAAGAGACAGGTGAAGGAGAAATGAAAGCAGTAGTGATATATAACACCCTTTCCTACACAAGGACCTGGGTGGTTTTCATTTCTCATGGTGGATCCAAAAGAAAAACAGTAAAATAGACACTTTAATAAATAGAAATTACCTGGAAGCTAATACACCTATAAAGTCCAGGTTTATTTGTATGTTTTGAAGACCATACTCTATTTCACACTTTCATGTATCTGCCCATCAATTTATACACTTGTAATTGAATAAATTATATTACTTTATAATGATAATACTTATATAGTAGGCATGGAGTACCTACTATGTGTCAAGCACTGTGTATGGGACTTAGGCAAGTAACATACAAATACCCTATTCTTTAGGAGAAGGAAAAAGAAGAATCACCACTTACTGAGTGCCTACTATGTGTTAGATACTGTCCAGAGAACTCTCAGTAACTCCCCTACCCTGAGAAGTAGATAGAAACTCCATTCAGTTTAGTCGCTCAGTTGTGTCCGACTCTGTGACCCCATGAATTGCAGCACGCCAGGCCTCCCTGTCCATCACCAACTCCTGGAGTTCACCCAGGAGTTCACCCTGGAGTTCACTCGCGTCCATCGAGTCAGTGATGCCATCCAGCCATCTCATCCTCTGTTGTCCCCTTCTCCTCCTGCCCCCAATCCCTTCCAGCATCAGAGTCTTTTCCAATGAGTCAACTCTTCGCATGAGGTGGCCAAAGTACTGGAGTTTCAGCTTCAGCATCATTTCTTCCAAAGAAATCCCAGGGTTGATCTCCTTCAGAATGGACTGGTTGGATCTCCTTGCAGTCCAAGGGACTCTCAAGAGTCTTCTCCAACACCACAGTTCAAAAGCATCAATTCTTCGGCGCTCAGCTTTCTTCACAGTCCAGCTCTCACATCCATACATGACCACTGGAAAAACCATAGCCTTGACTAGACGGACCTTTGTTGGCAGAGTAATGTCTCTTTTTTTGAATATGCTATCTAGGTTCCTCATCAACTCCATTAGCAGATAAGAAATCTGAAGCATGGAAAGGCTGACTAACTTGCCCACAATTACACAGCTAGGATGTAGTGGAGCAAAATTCAAACCCAGAATCAGCACAATCCTAATGCAAGATCTTTTACAATCCCATATTAGAAATTCTTAGGATTTGTGGATCATACACTCGTAATGCAAGGTGAAAGTAAACATTGCCTAAACAACAAGTAGATAATGCATTTGGAAATTAGGAGGAAAGAAAGCATATGACAAGTTTATGGACCTAAGGGGGTTTAGAAAGGATCTCTAGAGGAGGAAACAGTTTATCTAGGCCTTAAAATGGTTAAGCATTTAGAGATTTACATTAAAAAGGACATTTATAGGATAGAAAACAGACTGAGCAAAAACATGGAGGTAGTAAGCATGGATTACATTTAGGGAAATCTAAATACTTCTCAGTGTGAACGAAGACAGATGATAAAAAAAAAATAAGTGCAGAAGTGAAGCAAGGAATCAGATTTCAGACCTTCCAATATTACATAAAGTATTTCTCATGAAAAAGGAAAAAAGGCCAAAGAAAATTGGTTCTATCTTCCACCTGGAGTAGACTTAAAGAAAGGCTTAGTTTTATACCAATCTGAGACATTTTAATGCACCTCAAGCCAAATCTCCTTGTTGTATCTATTCAAGTCCCAGAAGGGAATCCAGGATCAGAAGACTTGAGTTCAAGTTCCAGTTCTTGAGTTTATCAACTCAGCCCTGAACATATCACCTTATTTTGTCATAGCCAGATGGTGGTGCTTGAAAACTTACATTCTTCCAAAAGATTCACAGCAGTAAAGATTGGCCAGGTTAGGTATCATGAGCAGGTCACATGGTAAGACTATTAACGGGAACCTTTAAATAATACCTATTGTGTATTATTTGTCCACATGTATTCCAGAAACGATGTGTACACACCTACAAATATGTGCTAAGCCCAGAAACATACAAAGACTCTCTCATTTCAATGTCAGAACAACTCAGAAAGTTAGATAGCATTTATACCACTTTTCAGATGAGGAAACTGAGAATCTAAGAATTTTATACTAAATCATATTTCTAGGAAGGGGGGAGAATACACTTGTCTGAAATCTAGTGTTTTCTAATATATTACCATTGACTTAGTACCATAGCCATTTAAATTTCTAGTGATTCTCAACCTGCGTACTCTGGAACATTGCAGAAGTGTCCAACTAAACAATATTCCAGCTTCATTTTTGTTATACACTCCAAACTGTCAGAGGAATGCTAAAATAAGGGCATTGTGCAAGGTGTCACATATTATTGAGATTCAGCCTATGTATTTTACAGGATATACGATTGTTTATAGGATAAAGTGGCAATCTCCATCTTTTTTGGCACCAGGGGCCAGTTTTGTGGAAGACATTTTCCATGGACCAGGGGAGGGAGGTGGTTTCAGAATGATTCTCAAAGAAGCATGCAACCTAGATGCCTCGTGAAGAGTTCACAGTACAGTTGGTGCTCCCATGAGAATCTAATGAGATCTGACAGGAGGAGCAGCTTGGGTGGTAATGCAAGGGATGGGGAGTATCTGTAAATACAGATGAGGCTTGCTGCTCACTCCCTGCTGTGTGGCTGGGTTCCTCACAGGCCACAGACTGGTAGAGGTCAGTGGCCTGGGGGTCGGGGACCCCAGGAGTAAAGTGTTGTTCAGTTCAGTTCAATTCAGTTTAGTCACTCAGTCATGTCCGACTCTGCGACCCCATGAATCGCAGCATGCCAGGCCTCCCTGTCCATCACCAACTCCTGTTAGGAGGATAAAATGAGACAATGCATGTGAAGATCTTTGGGTAATATAAATTATTTTAAGAAAAATGCCTCTATTCCCCTTTCAGAGGAAAAGTTAAAAACATGTCTGTAAGATAAATTAGCTCTTAGCTCACTTGCTCTCTGCTTCCCACTACTATGACAGAAGTTTCCTGACAGCTGAACGCATGATGTCCTTGTCTTTGACATCATCATAGCAGCCAGAAGAGCAGATATTTCTAAGGAACTCAGGTCAGCGAATTAAATGAAAATCCATCGTGTTTAACAGTGATGCTGGTGAGGACTGCTAGATTTGTGGAGCACTGACTATATGCCAGGCATTATGTTAAAAGTTTGATATTTATTAATTCTTAAGGTTTCTGTTAATATAATAAACCTTGGAGGTACTATTATTTCCCCCATTTTCCCGATAACGTAACAGACAGAGAGAGGTGATGTGGGTTGCTAGTCAGCAGCAGGACTGGGATTCCAGGTTTGGCAGTCCTCATGTGTCTCCGGTGCTAACACCCTGTTAACAACTCTAATCCAGAAGATGTGAACAGTCCTGTATGGTTCATAAGCTCCATCACATCCCTTCCCTCATCTGATGCTCATAACAACCCTATAATGTAGGCAGGATTATTCCTACCTTAGAGATGAAAGCACCAAGGCTCCAGGCCACATACTTGATTGGAAAGCAGATGTATTCTTTTATTACAGAAAGAAGCATTAGGTTTTGCCTTCACTCGGGGGGG
>SJYQ01001793.1:1528267-1571997 GCA_006410935.1 Redunca redunca | reverse complement strand
ACACACACACACACACACACACACACACACATATCTGAAAAATCCCAGGAATTCTCAGAGCAATTACGGAATCTCCTGGTACAAACACAACAGAACCTTCTTCAAAGTGCCACGCATGCTTGGAAGAGCGCACACATAAAAGCGTAATTTGAACACTTGTCGGTTTTACCCCCTTGTTGCAGGAGAAGAAGAATGTTTATGCACCCAAAAAAAAAAAAAAAATCTAGCTGCATTTCCTAGTTTAATTAGTTTTGTCAAGTGCCTGCAATGTGATTTCCATGTTAATTTCCCCATATTCCATTTCAGTTTCTTTATACTCCACTTCAATTATTTGCTTAAAAATTGAGAGAGGCACAATGACTGTGTTCAAATTCCATTCGACTCAACTAACATTTACCGGTGTTCCATCCAGCCCTGGCCCTCGGCAACACAGCCCACGTGCTTCCATTGCCTCTACCCCGCCCCCACCCAGCGTCCATCACAAACAGGGTACCTGGTCAGGGTACCTCCCCCACTGCACACCCAGCCTGGGAAGGGGAAACTGCAGAACCTTTCTTTTAAACAATCGCTATCAATTGACTGAAGCTGACATTGGGAAAATAAAAACTATCTGCCATCCTAACATTTGATATTTTCTTGCAAATTTCCTTCTTTTAATTCTCTTGAGGAAGTGGTATCTCCATTTTTACACAGGAGGTAACCCGCTCACAGAAGTGAAGAGTCCTACCCAAATGCTAGATATCACACCAATTGCCAAGTCTCCCTGGCCTCTCACATTTAGTATAACCTTCACCCAGATGTCACTTTCTGAGGGCTTACGTGCCCGGCCCAGCCTGGATCTGCTTTCCTCCAGCATTCCAGGCAGATTCTTTACCATCTGAGCCACCAGGGAAGCCCCCTAGCCTCAAAAGGAGAATACAAAAACAATCTCTACCAGGTTAGACTAATCCTGAGTGATAATCATTTTCACACTATTCTGTGGAGCAACCTTTAGTCTGTATTTTATAAATGAAATGGGCAGATCTGGAAGAAGTCCAAATGATTAGCTAGTCCAAACTCTTCATTTTATTTATTTAAGCTTTATTTTTCATTAAAAACAAAACACTTTTGGCTGTGCTGGGTCTTAGTTGCAGCATGTGAGATCTAGTCCTCTGACGAGGGATAGAATCCAGGCCCCCTGCATTGGAAGCACAGAGCCTTAACCACTGGACCACTAGGGAAGTCCCTCGAGCTCTTCATTTTAAATCAAGGTCCAACATGATCTCATTAAATCCTACATTGCTAATCTTTGAGGTAGCCATTACTGTCCTCATTTTACAAGAAAGCTAAGGCACAGAGTGGCTATGTGATCTGCCCAACATCACACAGGTTAGTGACTTTCAAGATACAAACTCAGGTCTTTCTACTTCATAAGACTGAATATTTATTGAATTTTTTTTTCCTGATCTCCTCTCTCTTTTCCCTCTAGAACATAAATATTTAAGGTAGTCAACCAAAATTAATTGGTTTCTTATGTCATATCCTTCCTCTTTCACTTCCTCTTAAAAATGTTCTGTTGAGCATATACCTATGTTTTTAACAAATACAAGACTGTGTGTTTAACATTTAACAAATGTTCCCTGAGCCTTATACAGGGACTGTGAGAAAAGAAATAAATCACAGCTTCTGACTCCAGGAGGTTATGGTTTGCCGTGACGAGGACTGATGAGTCAGAAGACAATTAAAACACATGTGGTTCTGACAGCAGTGGCACAGGGGGTTGGGGAAGTACAATATCTGAGTTCTGGATCTACTAGGAGTTAACCAGGGCCATCAACACATGAAGCGACTTAGCAGCAGCAGCATCAACACAGCTGTTGAAACAAACAACTCTCACACCTCAGTGGCTTACTTCTCACGCCACAAGCAGAAACATGTTGGGGAGGGCGCTCTACTCCATGGGGTGACTCAGGGACTCAGGCTTTTCCAGCTTCTATCTCTGCCACCCCTGCAGCCTCTTCAGAGTCCTCTTCTGGGTCCCCCCATCTGGCCCACAGTGAACAGGAAGAAAGGGAGTAGGGAAGATTGTATGAGAGGGTTTAGAGCCAGGCCTGCATGAGGAGTACATGCCACTTGCCACTGGCTATATAGCTAGTCTCACCTCCGGGGTATAGACTGACTATATGCCTACTGTACTTCTTTGGTGCACAAGAGGACTACATTTCTCAGCTTTCCTTAGAGGCACAGGCCATGTAGTTGGGTTCTGGCCAATGGAATGCCCCTGGGTCTCCCCTTGGAGGAGAGTCTCCCAACCCACCTCTGACTATGATGTAAGAAATCAACATGTTATATTAAGCCATTGGGATTTGAGTATTATTTGTTACAGTAGCTTTTGCTAAATTATCCTGGCTAATAGAGATCTCATTTCCTTCAAAGTGGAAATAACAGTATTCTGCCATGAGGATCAAGTAATAAAATGGATGTGAAAACTCCCAATGATCTCATTAGATCTCATTATTTATTTTACCCTAGAGAAGAAGTTAGGATCCCAGGAATAGAGACAGCAAGGAAAGCGTCTCTGATTCATGGGGTCTGCTGGATGGGAAATCCAGGCTATTCCAGAAACCACAGCAGTGTTGACCTGAATTATATACTCAGTAAAGGCAATGGAGTTTTTCTTGGGCTTCCTTTAATAATAACAACCCTGTGCATACATATATGCATTGAGTCCTTAATTAAGATATGACTGATCATCCTCAGCAAAGCATATGTCAGATGGTAAATGTCAAAGTCCTGGTAAGACTCCTTCCCATACGTCCGGATGGTTGTTTCCAACCCACAGCTGCTCCCAGCTTCTGTCCCGTTGCCTTTATTTATGTAAATAATGTTAATAACCATCAATGGTGTCCTGGTGGCAGCTCACACCAGGTCAAGAGAGCGGACACTGGATTCAGTAGTGTACATTGCTTCCCAACTCCTATTAGCTTGAAACCAGACATATGGGCAGTGTTATAACATGGAAATCGACAAATGTGCAAATCAGCTTTATTCATTCTTTTTTTTTCTCTTTTGGCAAGAAGGTTGTAGTGTAAAATTTGACCAGCACTGATAATGTAACTAATAATGATAATAATAATAATAGTGGTTATCATTTCCTGGATGCTCACTATGTGCCAGGGTTTTAGACTTAATAAAGAAATACAGGGACTTCCCCAGTGGTCCAGTAGTTAAGACTTCGTGCTTCCACTGCAGGGAGTGCAAGCTAGATCCCTGGTAGGGGTACTAAGAGGCTTTCCTGGTGGCTCAGATGGTAAAGAATCTGCCTTCACTGTGGGAGACCTGGGTTCGCTCTCTGGGTTGGCAAGATTCCCTGGAGGAGGGCATGGCAACCCACTTCAGTTTTCTTGCCTGGAGAATCCCCACGGACAGAGGAGCCTGGCGGGCTATAGTCCAGGGGGTTGCAAAGAGTTAGACATGACTAAGTGACTAAACACAGCATAGCATAGGGGTACTAAGACCCTGCATGCCACACGGAGTGCTCCCAAAAATAAATAAATAAAATAAAAATAAATGAAATATGTATAACTTTACTTATTCCTCATAACACCCATGCAAATAGATGTGACTGTGTTATTGCTCCTCTAACATGAAAACTGAAGTTCAGAGAAGCTAAGCAACTTGCTGAAGTACACAGAGCAATGAATTGGGAGAACCAGGTTTTTAACATAGTCCTAACTCAGGTTCATATTATTTCTATGCTATTACATTAGATAAAAGGAGAGCTTGAGCTCCAAAATTAAATTCTTAAGAGTTATTGTAAGTTTATTTCTACCAAAGATGGGTAAGAATAATAAAATACCAAAATACCTCTGTTTTTGTCTAAAGATGCACTACTTTGTAAAAACACTCAGACACTATAGCTATCAATCCCCTAGCAGTCACAGTGGGTGATTCTAAGCAGTCATTGCCCTGCTATTTGGACAGGATCAGGAGGCTGAGTTGATGCAGTTGGGTGAGTTGTCCTGCACCAAACAAAGATGGCAGGTGTAGGTAAGGCTCCTGGACCTGGGTCTTCCAACCACTGCTTGGTTTTAGGACTTGAAGAATCACACTGTGGCCATATCCTGTCCCCATAAATTATAATGGCTTGTTTATGAATATGCCTCGGTCCATCCAACATGAGTGTCTTGACAGCTGATATAGCAGTCTTCCATCTCGGTGCCTCTGGAGTACAGCATGTAGATGCCCGGCACGTGGTGGACGTTTTATAAACGTTTGTTTAATGACTGACGGATGGATGTCACTGAACTGAGGGAACAGCCCTGCCTGACTGAAGAAGTGCGGGATGGAAGACAGATGCTGGCAGAAAAAGCCTCCAAGAAAAGAAGGGACAGCAGGAAAGAAGAGGAAGGAAGGAGACACAGAACAGATGAGTACTGGACATCCGAGAACAACTTCAGCCTCTCCTCAGCATTTGCTGGGCCTGTGCGGAGTTCAGCCCTCACAAACCTATTGTGAATTTGATGTTTTTAATTAATAAAACTGCAGGCCCCCTTTATAAATCTAGAGTCAAATAAGAAGGAATGTGTCGGCAGCTGCCCATCAGTAGCTTGACCTCAGCTATACAGGCCTGATCGAGGCCAAATGGAGCCCAAGGGCCTGAGAGAGCCACGTGTCCCGGCCATTCTGGTCCAGCGCCAGCCCTTTGACTCTGCAAAACAACTGTCTTTCTGCTCAGAGTCCGCCTGGCATCACTTCTGGACCCTGGCCCCCTGTTGTTCATATGCCTCTGAGCCTCTCTACCATCCTCCTTAGCCCTCCACACTTCTTCATACTCTTGGCTCACTTTCCCACTTTCAGTTTCCACTTTGTCCCCTAAACTTCCTACTTAATTCTGTTTCTTAGCTCTAAAGCCTGGCTTTACCCCTTGGTCACTCTGTATATTTCTGATTATGCTGGCTTTGGTCTAACATCTTGTTTGCTCCAGCCTTCCTGCCAAGGCTACTGCTGACAACCCTGTCCTGAACAGGGACCTAGCCTCCACGGCCTCTATTTTTTTCTCCATGGAGATTGTGTTTGGTCATAACATCTGTGTTCCCAACATCTATTCCTTTCTAAAATGATTTGTCTAAGGCAGGTTTCACTACATCCTGGCTGCACCTTAAAATCGCCCAGGACGCTTTTAAAAAATCCAATATGTGTAGGCGTGCTGCATTTCTCTTTTTAAAGTCTCAGGGGTCATTTAATGTACTGCCAGCATTGAGAATCACTAGTCTTTGCCAGCCTGTTAATCTTGTTTCCCTTCCTAGGGAAGGGACTGCAGAGTAAACCCTGGAGCAAGAGACACAAGGAAAACTGTGTAGATGCCTACATGGTGGATGTTTTTATAAATGTTTGTTTCAGTTCCGTTCAGTCACTCAGTCATGTCCGACTCTTTGCGACCCCATGAATTGCAGCACGCCAGGCCTCCCTGTTCATCACCAACTCCCGGAGTTCACTCAAACCCATGTCCATCGAGTTGGTGAAGCCATCCAGCCATCTCATCCTCTGTCATCCCCTTCTCCTCCTGCCCCCAATCCCTCCCAGCATCGGAGTCTTTTCCAATGAGTCAACTCTTTGCATGAAGTGGCCAAAGTACTGGAGTTTCAGCTTTAGCATCATTCCTTCCAAAGAACACCCAGGACTGATCTCCTTTAGAATGGACTGGTTGGATCTTCTTGCAGCGCAAGGGACTCTCAAGAGTCTTCTCCAACAACAACAGTTCAAAAGCATCAGTTCTTCGGTGCTCAGCCTTCTTCACAGTCCAACTCTCACATCCATACATGACCACTGGAAAAATGTTTGCTTAATGACTGACTAATGCATGTCATTGAACTGAAGGAACAGACCTGCCCGACTGAAGGAGGAGGAGGATGTCTGCGAGACAGGTGGCCCTTCCTCAGCATCAGGATACGTCATGTCCAGATGTAAAACAGGGAACTGCTGCTGCCACCATGCAATGATGGGGCAGAGCTGATACAGGGGATGCAGAGTGAGATGGAAACTGGACACTGAGATGGACTCAAGGTCAAGTGAGACAGAAAGACCCTGGATCCCCATCATATCCTTGAACCAAGGAACCAACCTGAGTCTTGGTATTTAATGAGAAAATATATTGGGGTTTTTTTGGTTTGTTTTTATTGAAGTGTAGTTAACTAACAACATTGTATTTGTTTCAAGTGTACAGCTAAGTGATTCATTCATACATACATATATATATAATTTTTCAGATTCTTTTCTATTTCAGGTTATTACAAGATACTGAATACAGTTGCCTGTGTTATATAGTAGGTGCTTGTTGTTTACCTATTTTATATATAGTTGATTCCAAACTCCTGTATTATCTCCCCACAACCCCTCCTATCCCCTTTGGAAACCACAAGTTTGTTTTCTAGGTCTGTGAGTCTGCTTCTGTTTGGTAGCAACATGGATGGATCTTATTATATTAAGTGAAATAAGTCAGACAGAGAAAGGTAAGTTATCATATGATATCACTTATATTTAGAGTCTAAAAACAAGATGCAAATGAGATAAAACATTAAGCTGAGATAATACATTATTTGTTAGGAGTCAGCACATATTTTCCTGTAAAGGGCCAAAGAGTAAATATTTCAGACTGTACCAGTGATATATATAGTCTCTGAAACAGCTACTCTGGCCCTGGATCATAAAAGCAGCCATACTACTACTACTAAGTCACTTCAGTCGTGTCCGACTCTGTGCGACACAATAGACAGCAGCCCACCAGGCTCCACCATCCCTGGGATTTTCCAGGCAAGAACACTGGAGTGGGTTGCCATTTCCTTCTCCAATGTATGAAAGTGAAAAGTGAAAGTGAAGTCGCTCAGTCGTCTCTGACTCTTAGCGACCCCATGGACTGTAGCCCACCAGGCTCCTCCGTCCGTGGCCATAACGACACATAAATGAATGGGCGTGGCTTGGCTGTGTTCCAATAAAACATGACTTGCAAAAATAGGCAGTTGGGTTGGACGTCGCCTGTGGGCCCCAGTTTGCCCATCTGTAGTTGAAGTCATCCTGAATCACTGTGTTTTGTTCTTTGCACCTGATGGTGTCTTGAGACACAAAGAGGACTTCCTGAAGTTACGGCTGCAATACTAGCCCCCTCTACCCAGCTAAATCCTATATGAACATTTTTCTGTATCTATTAGTCATATTCTCTTTAATGTCCTGCAGACATTTACTTAAAATCGATCTCATCTTGACATGTGGACATAGGAGCGGTAGGGGAGGGGGGGTGAATTGGGAGACTAGGACTGACAGATACACACTCCCATGTGTCAGACAGAGCCCTGGTGGGAAGCTGTTGCACGGCACAGGGAGCTCAGCTCAGTGCTCTGTGATGACCGAGATGGCTGGGATGGTGGGTGGGGTGGGAGGGAGGGCCAAGAGGAAGGGGATATATGTATACACATAGCTGGTTCATTTCACTGTACAGCAGAGACCAGCACAACATTGTAAGACAACTACATTGCTGCTGTTGAGTCGCTCAGTCATGCCTGACTCTTTGCTACCCCATGGACTGTAACCCACCAGGCTCCTCTGCCCATGGGATTCTCCAGGCAAGAATACTGGAGTGGGTTGCCATTTCCTTCTCCAACTATACTTCAATTAAAAAAAAAAAAGTAACATGTAAACAGCAAAAAAAAAAAAACCCACCATGATCTCATCTTTCCCTCACCCATCTTTGGGTCTGCTTTACCTCCTGCATTCCCCACATAGCAAGTGGCACCATCACCCTGAGCTGCTCAAACTAACCACTCCCCCAGTATCTTTATTGCCTCTGTCATCATTAGTCAACCAGCCACATGTTCTGTCCAAACTACCTACAAAATATCAACATTTTTCAATCCTCTATCCATCCAAAGTCTTTCCTATGTGCCAGGTACACTGCCAGGACCTGAGAATGTAACAGTGCGCAGAGCAGGTGCCATCCCTGCCCTCACAGAGCTGAGGATAAGATTCTTGATGTATAGCAAATAACAGCGGCTCCTGCTGTTAATCAGAACCTCCTATGTTCCAGGCTCTGTATGAGACACTCTGCAGCTAGACCTCTGATCTTCAAGGCACACCTGTGTGCACACAGAATTTTCTCTTATTCACAGATGAAGGAATTGAGGTTAAGAGCTGTGGTCACAGTGGCCCGGTCCAGAATGGGAGGCAGATACATCTTCACGCCTAAGCCCAGGCCCTCCTCACTACCCTTCTCCACTGCCTCACCCTTGGACTTGGGTGGCTTTCTGGACCACACTGTCACTTCGGGAATTCTTGATCAGCTAGTACCTAAGATGACACCTGGATTGTACTTTAGCAAAACGCCCATGACAGACATCTCATCAGAAGTGCTCTGCGATTAGGCACAGGCTGTTAAAAGACTCGTGTTGGAAACCTGTCATTCTCTGCCAAATAGGACTGGCACCTGTGCCCAGGCAGAGCTTTCTCCCAGAAAACAACAACAACCCAAATCACTGGTGATGGGGCTGGAGATTCTCAGCAAGATGCTCTTTCCAAAGGCATGCTCTGGTTGCTTCTGCCCTGCCATCCTCTATGTCATGCTGCCAATTTGGAGACAGTAGGCTGGTTAAAGAAGCACAACCCTAGAACCTGGCAGATTTGGGTTTAAATGCCACTGAGGCCTTAGCAAGTCAGCAAATCTCCCCTTGCTCCTGCCTCACCTCTAAACTGGAATTATGCTACCTACCTGGGTGACCCAGGATGTAGGAGTCAGTGAGGTTTGTGAAGAAAGGAGAGCATGGCGCAGACCTGAGCCTCGGCTCAGTGAGTGGCCGCTATCTTCCTTGCTGTGGCCACCAGGGTAATAGGCTCCCAACTGGTGGTGCCCTCTTGGAGGTCAGGTGGGCCTGGCTGAGAAGAGTTTATATGTGGAGGACCTCGTAGCAGCTCAGGAGTCAGCCCAACGCAGCTGGAGCTCCAGTCCTCCTTGGGGCTGCTGCTTTCTCCTTTTTGTATATTCTGCTAACTGCTTCACAGGAACATGATGCTGAATTTATCCTTGTCCTACAGGGTAATCCCTGGTGGCTCAGATGGTAAAGAATCCGCCTGTAGTGTGGGAGACCTGGGCTTGATCCCTAGGTCAGGAAGATCCCGTGGAGAAGGGAATGGCTACCCATTCCAGTATTCCTGCCTGGAGAATCCCACCGACAGAGGAGCCTAGCAGACTACAGTCCATGGAGTCTCAAAGAGTCAAACACAACTGAGCAACTAACACACAGGGTAATCATCCCCACCTTATGGGTAAAGATACTGAACTCAGAGAGGGTAAGTAAACTGCCGTCTCTAACAGCAGTGGAGTTAGCATTTGATCCCACTTTTCTGGCTCCAGAACTGAGGCATTTAACCATGCCATCCCTCTGGCTCCCATCTTCAAACCCTGCTCTGCTTGTTATCAGGTGGGTAGTTGATAGTAGTCTTAATCACCATGAGTAGTCCCTGTCTTTGCCATGTGTATCCCCAATCTATTTAATTTACCAGGTCCCCCAAATTTGGGGCTCTTCCTCATTCTTGTCAGTAGCATCCTGCCTCCCTAGCCAATGTCTGCCCACTTACCTGTTTAGCTAAAACTGTAGAAGACTGCCACTTACAAGGCAACTAATAGTCAGGCAATTTGCTTGGCACTTTAATACAACTTATTTACTCCACATAATAATGCCTAGTTTTAGGCATCATCAAGCCATTTTTCAGATGATAAAAACCAAGGCTCAGAAACCACAGTTCTTGCACGCACAGGTGGAATTTCAAAAGTAAGACTGATGATCATAATGCGTCCATTCCAAGTGCTTTCACCAACTCAGCACTTATATTCTCTTTCTTTCAGTTTCTGTCTCTCCTTTTCTCTCTCTTCTTGCCGCCATCTCTCACCCCTGTCTCCCTCTCCCTCCTTTTCTCTTTCTAGCTTCATTTCAGTAGCTGGGGCTCTTTTCTATCTGCTGCCATCTCTGGGTCCAGCCTGTCCTAATGATCACAGATCTTAATGTGCTGAGTCCTCAAACCCTGGTTTTATCCCTACCTCCTGATCCCCTCTGCGACCCTTAAGTCCCTCCCCAGCCTATTTGTAGTAGACATGCAGTCACTTCTCTTGCCCTTCTAGAATGTCTTTTTAACCACTTAGTATAATGTCTCTGGCCACTGGAGTCAGGGACTCAGAATGAGCATTTGTCCAAGGCTAAGACCTTAGAGATATAGCTGGCAAGGAAAGGCCTAGGGGTCAGCTGACATGGAATTTCCAGAATCAGGAATTTACTTCACCAGTGTTCACTAGTATTCAGACTCCAGGCATAATGTACATTTGTAGCTCCCCTAAGGAGCACTCCTCTATGGGTTTCAGAATATGGTGTCCTCTGCCTTGGCCCTTCCCACCTTGACTACACTCCAACTTTTTTGTGTGTCTGGCAAACTCTCACTCTTGGGCCTTCATTCGATAAGAAATTTTGACAGTCCCCATATTCAGCAAGGAGATCCAACCAGTCCATTCTAAAGGAAATCAGTCCTGAATATTCGTGGGAAGGACTGATGCTGAAGCTGAAACTCCAATACTTTGGCCACCTGATGCGAAGAGCTGACTCATTTGAAAAGACCCTGATGCTGGGAAAGATTGAAGGTAGGAGGAGAAGGGGATGACAGAGGACGAGGTGGTTGGATGGCATCACCAACTCAATGGATATGAGTTTGAGTAAACTACGGGAGTTGGTGATGGACAGGGAGTCCTGGCGTGCTGCAGTCCATGGGGTCGCAGAGTCGGACATGACTGAGCAACTGAACTGAACTGATACCCTATCTCAGGGTTGAGTTCATCTTTGTGCTCTTATATTGAGGGCTGCTTCCATCAACTACTCATTAGATAGTGCTGGACTTTCTTACGTGCGTTGCTCTCTCTTTAAGTATGTAACTTCAGCAAGGGCAAGTAGTATGGATTCCACAGATCATAGTACAATGCATAGAACCCAATGAGTGTTTTTCAGATAGAAAGGCAACAGAGGAAAAGACAGAAGAGAGAGAAGGAATAGGAGGAATCAAAAAAGGGAAAGGAGAGGGAAGGAGGGAGGGAAAAAAGAAAGGGGAAATAAGAGAAGGGAAAGAATGAGGGAAGATAGGAGGATGAGAAAAATAAAGCAGAGGGAAGAAGTGTGTGTAATCTACTGCCCTGGGTCTCATAGGAGGGGACAACGGAGATGAATAAGACCAAGTCCTTATTCTAAGAGAGTTCACAGTCTCCTCAGAGAGACAAAGTTGGGGAGTGATAAAGAGAGTTCGGAGTTCTGTGAACTGGAAAAAGTCACGAATTCCAACTTGGGACACTGTGCCTGTATATGGCAGGAGCTGGTTTTAAACCCAGTTGATGGTAGCATCAGCAGCATCCTCCAGATTCGGTGACAGTGATGAGGTTAGAGTCAGGCTAAACTTGGCTTAAGTAGATAGATTCTTCATTCCTACAATCTTATCTTGAAAGCCTGCAAAGCATGATGTACACTGCTTAACACAGTTCTTGGCTCATAGTAGATGATGAATCTTTATGGAATAAATAGGTAAGACTATAGAATGGTTAAGAAACACAGGATCTTATTTCAAGCATCTTGCAGGCATGCTACATGATTATCAAATGACTAAAGGAAAGAGTGCAGTGTGATTCTTGATACCCACCATAAAATGCCTAGCCCAGAGTAGGTAAACATTTGTTGAATGGGCAAATTTCAACAGGGGCTTCATCATCATCTCAAATTGTCATTCTAGTCCCTCACCTTCTGCCTGGATCTGAAAGCAAATGGAGGCATTTTAAAACATTACTCAACAAGCTGATGTTTGCTGCATTGCACACAGACTAGCAAGATCTCAAGTTGCCGTGGTTAAATGACATGGAGTCTTAAGCCTTACAATATAGTTATGTGTTTCTCTAAGAGAATGAAACATGTTCCAGAATATTTGAGTCAACGTATCTGCAAACACGTTAGTACACATTTCACTTGACCTTCAATCCCTATCTAAATTCTTCTTAATCACTTTTCTGGAATCTAAAGGTGTTAATTGGTTTCATAATCATTTCTAATTTCCAAATCCCCACTGACATTTCTCCTTCCTCCAGACCCTTTCTAGTCTGCCCTGAGAAATTCAAAGCAGTGCTCAGTTGTCAAATTCCTATAGGCAGGCTTCAGGGTAAGAGATGATGCATAAATGAGAAAAAAAACCTGCAATTGTGTAATGACTGTCTTGACAATTGGGCAGAGACCAAAGGTGTCACCTGAAAATAGTACTGTTCCAGGGAGCAGCAGTGTGATACACTGGACAGGTCATGGCATTTGGAGTTAGAAGGCCTCTTCTTAAATCTCAGCTTCCCCGCTTATTGGTTGCAAGACCTTGAACTAGTCACAATCTGTCTGGGCCTCAGTTTCTCCATCTATAAAATGAATGCCTCAGATATAATAGCCTCCAAGATGACTCCCGGCTCTAATATTCTGGGATGTTAAAATAGCTCAGGACATTCTGATGGCCAAAAAATGAAGGGTGATTCATACTACAAGAGCAATTCATATTTTATTTATTTTTAAATTATGGGAAAGTTCTTTTGGCCAGCAACAGAGGCCCCGTTCACTGCTGGAACAAATGCCCATGACTTCAAAGCTATAACACTAGGTATTAAATTTAGAAAATAGAAAGGGAATAAAAATGTGCTTTTCCATTTATAGCCTTATTAACAATTTTACGTCATCAGTAATGTGGTCCATTTTTCAATCTCAGAAGGCAAGAAAATATTCAGCACAGGAAGAAGAGAATAAATAAAATTTATTGCCCACATACTGTTAATTACTATTTATCCAATACCACCATAAGCTAGATATGAGATTAGAGAGATTTCTTCCATTAACTCATTTCATACGTATAACGGCACCATGAGATAGGCAATGTTTTCCCCATTTTACAGATGACACATCTGAGAACCAACACGATGTGACTTTCCCAATATAACCAGTAAAGTAAATTTGAGCCCAGTTCTGTCTGATACTCTGACCAATATTTTCCCTATTGTACCATTTCTGAAATATTCCTACTGAGCAGAGAGCTCCCCATTGGTGAAACTAATCAAGCATCAGTTAGAAATGCTCTAAAAGGAACCACCATTCTGGAGTAGCTCCTGAGTGGTTAAACTGGATTTAAATCTCTTAAATGCCCTTCAACTTAAAGAGTCAATGGTTCTATAACCCAAGTCACTGCAAGCAGAATCATCAGAAGCACAGATTACTAAGTCCCCCTCTCCAGAAAAGCTGCAATGTGTGATCTGTTTTTCTTTTTAATATTTATCATGACTACATTTCTTCCAAGAAAAATAACAGCTCTCTTAGATTCCAAAAAGTCCACAATCCGTCCCCCAGCAAACGCCATCATTATTCCATTCTTCTGATGATGCACTAGAATCACAGAATTATTCTGCATTAAGACCTGTCTGTATAATCCCAGGAGGGAGAATGAGGAATGTGAAATTTAATTCAACAGCATAGGAAATAGCCACCTGTAATCTCAGGCAACATTAAACTGGGTTACCCTGCTTAATAATGAGTTCTCTCCTTTTAACTGGAAGGGTTCAAGAAAGTGCTTAAATACTACTTCTAGATGAAGCATGGCCACTAATCACCTAAAATAACTCTTTCTTCTGCTTTTTACAGCTGTTATTGCTAGAATTCTTGTAAGGAGCTTTGAATATATTTGAGCTTCCTCACTCAACGATAAACCACGGACAGAGATTATATCTCCGAACTTTGTGTAACAGTGTGTTTCATGAGATTAACTCAGCACCATTGTCTTCATCATTATTAGTATTTAATCACGAGAAATGCCAGCTATTTCTGCAGTAAATGGGCAACTTCAACTTTGACTTCTATAAATGGTTCCTCTCAGGGAAGGAGGAGAGCAGCCCTTGTAGACAAAGCTTTCCTCATCAAGGTGCCCTGAAAGCACAGCTGATTTCCATTGAGAAACTGGGTAAAACTGCTGGGGTCAACGTGTCTCCAGAGAATAAAAGGCCAGGCTCCTGCTAGTTCCCAAATGACGTCAACCGACAAAACAAGTGTGGCAGAAATGAAGTTACCATTAAAAAAAAGATCATTTGAGCTTGTGGCCAAAGCTCAGATCCACAGCTTGGAGGCTTTTAGGAAACACTGGTTTGAACCCAGCACATGGTGGAAAGCCTGAGTCCCCCCAGGACTTCCTAGTATGGATGTCATCTCTTGGCCACAAGAGCTGAGCACGTGTGTATAATCCACATGATCATTTGTTATGTGCTAGCCACTGTTATAAATGTGTTTCATGCGCTGACCTTCCACCCTATGAGGTAGTCACTTTGTTATCATGATTTTTAAAGATGAGGAAACTGAAGATAGTGAAGTAATTTGCCCAAGTTTCCATGACTAACAAGGGGCAGATATCTAGACAGACCTCTAGATATTTCAGATAAAACTACTAGAAGGGAGACTTCTAAAGGAAAATAAGGAAATGCATACCAGTAAGAATGGAGCCCCAAGGGATTAAGTGGGAAAATGAGAGGGGTGTGCATATATGACACTGATAGCTGGATAATGGGAAAACTATGGAATGTGACTGAAAGACCAAAACAGAGAATGAGGGCAAGAGGGCGACTTGAGCCATCAGAGCAGAACGAACTTAAGAAAATGGAAGTTTGGAGGCAAATGTAGGGGTGGGTACAGTGGAAAGACTGAAGAATCATGTAAAATGGAAACAGGGAGCAGTGGATTTAAAAGAGTAACAGGGAATGATCTGGATCAACGAGCAATATGAAGCATCCAATTAAATTGAGGTGATGTGCACCCAGGAGCTGAGGCTGCCGTTAGGCTCAGAAGCAGTTAAGGGGCTGGGGACCAGGGGCATAGAATAGTTGGCTTAGATAGTCTTTGTACTCCTCTTAAAAAGCAAAGCATTCCTGACAGTCAGGGAAAGATAACTTCCAAGAAGTTGGCAGAAGGGTTCTTCTTGCTAGAGAATTCAGACTATTAGTTGACCTGGGATCTACAGAGAGCCCACGGGCAAAACCCTTAATGAAACCGTTCCTCACAAGTCAACTCTCTAACCTCAAACCACCTGGATACGTTGAGGATCTGCTTGCTTTTGACTTTTCTCTGAAGTAGCACTCAAGGGCTCTCCAAGACATTAAGTGTCAAAGTGCTCCATGCAGACCTCCAAATTTAATCTGCTGATTAAATTACAACTGATATTAGAGACGCTTCTCCTGGATTCTCAGTTTGCAGAATAGAAATGCAAAGGGGATGTCTTGGAGATGCTAGAGAGACTCAGCTGAGGCCCTCAGGAAGCCAAGTTCGGATCTCTCCAAATGAGATTCAAATGAGCAAGCTTGTACTTTGTGAGGATGGACCTGGGTCTGAGTCCCCGACCTGTTTCCTGGGCCCCCAGGCAAAGTCCCTTCCTCTCTGTGAGCTTCCGTAAGAAGACAGAATTAAATGACCTCTAAAGTTCCTGCAGTTTACCTATTATTATTATTGATACTAGTGTGCTAATAGGCATGATTCATGATATATTTGAAATATACATACTTGTAAATTTCCTGCTGTCCTCTTAAAATAATATCAGCTACATTAAAAGCAAAATCTTTATTCTTTATATACTGAAGTGTTTATGAGTATAATAACATAATGTCTAGGATTTGCTTTAAAATACTTGAGTTCTTCCTCCTACTCTGAAGAGGGATAACGGATAAACTAAGATTGCCAAAAAGTTGAAATTGTTGATTCTGGGTAATGGGTAAGTGAGAGTTTGTTACAGTAATCTGTCCACCTTAATCCAGGCTTTAAAGTATTCACAGTAAAACATTAAATAAATAATGGAATAGAAAATAAATATATTCAATGGGGTAGTCTTTCCCTGCCCCCAGATTAAAACTCCATGAGTTTGCTGCTTATTCTTAGAAAACAAACAGTTCTATAGGACCTGCAAGTCACAAGCACAGTTCCACTTCAGAAATGAGAATGTCAGTACAAGCTATAAACCCAACCCCAACCATGCTTTAGTGCCTATCCCATGTCTCCCAGTTCTGGCCATTTGAGGATGGAGGCACACAGAGGGGGAGAGGGCATGACTGACAGAACTGCCCTTTGGTTTCTCTGATCTGCCTCTGCTTGGGAGCTAAAGAGGGGTTGCCCACCACGCCCTCATCCACAGGGGTTTCAGGTAGCAAAGGAGGAGGGAGAAGAGTTAGGGAAGGTCTTACTTGGATTTGTCATAGCAAGGTAAACTGGCTTTAGGGGTTCTGGGTCTGGCAGATGTTTAAGGCTGCCTCTTGGTCTAATGAACAATTTTAAGAAGAACTCTTCAGAGCAGTGCTGTCCAATAGGAATATAACACAGGTCACATACATAAGCCACATATGAAAATGTTACTGTTTTCTAGTAGCCATGCATTAAACAGTAAAAACAAACATGTGAAATTAGCATAAATAATTTATTCAACCCAATGTATCTAAAATACGATCATTTCAGTATATAACCAATATAAAAATATTAATATTTTATACTCTTTTTTCAAACTAAGTGTTTAGTATGAAATCAAGGTTATATTTTACATTATCAGCACATTTCAGTTCGGCCACCAAATTTCAAGTGCCCATTAGCCACAGGTGGCTGGTGACAGCCACACTGGATATGGCTAGTGGTGACCATACGGGCTGCTGGCTCGTGGCTCCCATATTGGATGTGACTAGTGGCTACCATACTGGACAGCACTGTTCAGAGGCCCCAGGGCCTGGAGACTTCAGGCTTACGGTACCGTTGCCCATACACTTGATGACCAGACCAGGTACCCCAGTTTGCCTGGGGAGTTCTGGTTTAGTCCTGTTGGCATGACTTATCATTCATTAACTTCCTTGGTTATTAGTGCTCCCTTTCACTCTTCCAAGCATCCCTGCTTGGCTAGTGAATTAAATGGTCACCCTGGCTGTACCTCTTTATCCTGGATGGGAGATGATGGCCCCATCCCCATCCTTGCTTCCAGGCTTCCTACTCTAAGGGTCAGGCCATTTTTCCCCTAGTCCAAGGGTCAGCAAACTACAGCCCCCACAGCTAAGAATGGTTTTTACATTTTTGAAAGCTGGAAAAAACAAAGAATATGTGACAGAGTTAACATGCCTCCTGCAAAGTCTAATTTGCTACCTGGTCCATTGCAATATACATGTGCTCACCCCTAGTCTCTATCTTCTAGGGGAGAAAGGAGGCCAGTCCCCAATTCACAAAGCTTCCACCACAGGCTGTTCCCTTTGAGACTGGGTGTGGAGGCAGGTCCTTTCCCTCTCACTTGCTGTGAAGGTTGGAGGTGGACCAGTTCCCCCTTTCTTCCTCTCTTATTACAAAGTGGAGATTCTGCAAGAACATCCTTAAAGGATATCTCATCATCTCCCTTTATATTCTCTCAACTTCAGGCCATTTCCTCTATACATCTGCAATAATATAATTTGGCACTTCACTTTAAATTTTCATTTGTAGAGTAACTTAGTATCTGGTCAAAGTTTAAATTTTAAGCTCTGGTTACTGTATTACCACCCCGCCCTCCCCACCCAAGTGGCTCAGTGGTAACAAATCTGCCTGCAGTGCAAGAGACGCAGGAGATTCGGATTCAATCCCTGGATTGGGAAGACCTCTGGAGGAGGAAATGGCAACTCACTCCAGTATTCTTGCTTGGGAATCCCATGAGACATAGGAGCCTGGCGGGCTACAGTTGCAAAGAGTCGGACGTGACTGAGCACTCTGTATTACCATCATCACAATTGCCATAGTCAACATCTTCATCATTCCCAATGTGTTTCCTTGAATAGCCTATGAGTTTGTCTGGTGGTAGGATCTCTTTTGTCTTAGTTTTGAATCCCTGGCAGCACTTAACGCAATGCCTCGAACAGCAGAGATCCACAATAAACAGTACTTGAATGAAAGAATTAATGACAGTGAATTCATACACTCAACACTTCAGCTCAACTCAGTGAGTGAGTGAGTGAGTGGAAGTCGCTCAGTCGTGTCCGACTCTGTGACCCCATGGACTATATAATTCTCCAGGCCAGAATACTGGAGTGGGTAGCCTTTCCCTTCTCCAGGGGATCTTCCCAACCCACGGATTGAACCCAGGTATCCCGCATTGCAGGTGGATTCTTTTACCAGCTGAGCCACAAGGGAAGCCCAAGAATACTGGAGTGGGTAGCCTATCCCTTCTCCAGAGAATCTTCCCGACCCAGGAATGAAACCAGGGTCTCCTGCACTGCAGGCAGATTTTTCACCATCTGAGCTATGAGGGAAGCTCAGCTCAACTAAACAACTCAAAATTCTCTGAAGACACAGACATCATTTCCCCAAGAACCTTTGCACATATACTCCCTGGTATTCTTTTTCCCTTCCCTTTTCATCTAATTCTCCAGTTCAAATAATATGATAATAAAACTGTATTAAAAGTTAAAAATAAACCTCTCTGATATCCTCAAACATAAATTAACAGCCCCAACAAGACCTTTCCAGACCCTCCCTAGAAGCATTTAGCATTCTCATCCCACAGCCAGTTACATGTACAGTATCTCTCTTCTTTTACTTAAACCGGTCACCTTATCTGGCTGTGTAATTGTTGCTCTCACCAGACATGGACTCTGAATGTTACAATCACTTGGGGAGGCTTTAAAATATACTCATAGGGCTTCCCTGGTGGTCCAGTGGCCGAGACTCCCTGCTCCTAATGCAGGGGGCTAGGGTTAGATTCCTGGTCAGGGAACCAGATCCTACAAGCAGCAAATAAAGAGTGTGCATGCTACAACTAAAGATTCTGCATGCCTCAACAAAGATCCCATGTGCTGACATGGTGTAGCCAAATAAAAAAATTAAAAAAAATTTTAAATAGTAAAAAAGTAAATATACTGATGTCTGGACTCCATTTCAGACCAAGCAACTCAAAATCTCTAGGTTGGGGCCTGGGCATCAGGCTCTTTGGTGATCTAATACTAAGCAGAATGGAGAACCACCATATTAGAATAGTGAGCCACTTCAAAGCAAGGACTATAGTTTGTCTCTGCAACTCTTTAGTTATTAGCAAAAATTACCATGGAATAAACAGTTGTCAAGTGAATGAGCTATGAAGCACAATAGGAAAATAAAGAATAATATATGTAAGTCTATTCATAGAAGTTTGTTGGAAACTGTTGAGATAAACAGCTATATATTAATATAATGCCTTCTGATTAATTGGACAGGTTTATTTAACCATATGAAACACATAAAATGACTATAAGCCCACAACTAACTAAGCAGTTTTCCTAATCATGGTAAAACTTGACCCTAAAAGATATATAGATGGGTCCTACAGAAAAATGAACATTTAGGCAGTTCATTAGCATGGCCTGCAACCAAGTACATAAGTCAGACCTCCAAAGACCCCTTGGATAATGTAGATATATTTCAAGGTTGTTATCCTACAACTGTCAAATCCAGCTTCTCCTTGCCTTCTGCTGTGTAATTTGTACTTGAGACTGGCAGGAGAGGTTTTTTCTTTTTTTATTAATTTGTTGTCAAGCAGCACTCTTGTAATTATCCTGCCTGTTAGTAGCATTAAGTGCAAACATATCTCTTGGTTTTTGCTTGTTAATTTGCGCCTCTCCTATATTTAGAGCTAGCAATAGATGTAGATCAGAAAATTGCTGGTGGTCAGGGGAAAAGATATGAAGGCCTTTGCAAGCTTTTGCTGGGAATTAATCTGCCATGAATGAGGGTAGAAAGATCACAAAAGAGGCTCTGGGCTTGAGTTGGTCCCTGTTACTTACTCTGTGTCCTTGGACAGGTAAGCTTACCTCTCTGTGCCCTGCACAAGCCTTCTCAAAAATGGCAGGTAATAGTGAAATCTATCTCAATTGCCCAGCAGGGTTATTATGTGTGAAATAAAATAATGGGGTGAGAAAGACACTTAATACACATTGATGTTAATATGCTTGTTCATTCATTCACTTTCAAACACTGGTTATACATCTATCTTGCCAGGTTCGAAAGGGGTACAAATAATAATGATTCTTGTTCTTGTTGTTATCATAGGGATCCTGTTATTGATATGAAGTCCTTTTGGTATCTCCTGATGGTTAATTTTATGTGTCAACTTGACTGGGCCATAGGGTGCCCAGATATTTGGTCAAATGTTTTTCTAGGTATGTCTGTGAGGATGTTTTGGGATGAAATTAACATTTGAATTGGTAGAGTGAGTAAAGCAGATTTTGCCCTCCTTAAGGTGGGTGGGTTTCATCCAATCAGGTGAAGATCTGAATACAACAAAGAGAACAAAAAGGCTGATGGACAGGGCATTTCTCTCTGCCTGACTGCCTGAGTTTGAATACTCTTTTTTTTTTTCCCTCCCCTGCCTTCAGACTTGAACTGAAGCACTGATTTCAGCCCAGCCAGGTTTCAGACTGGAACCTCATCATCAATTCTCTGGGACTCTGGCTTGCCGACTACAGATCTTGAGACTTAACAGCTTCCATAATTGCATTTGCCATTTTCTTATAATATTAATAAATATGTTTGTATATATAAATAGAAATGAATATTTATATACAAGTAGATATAAAAATCTCTTTGTATATTGATATGTAAACAGAAGCAATAGGATGTGTGTGTGAGTACATACATCGCATTGGTTTTGTTTATATATCTATGTATATATATAGGTTTAAATATATATTTACACATATGTCTACACTCACACATCCTATTGGTTCTGCCTCTCTAGCTAATAAATGCCTCTAGCAACATAAACCTTTTCTTTGGGAGGAGAGGTGTTTCAGAGATAATTCTTTTTAAATAAAATTCCTGATGTTGGTAGCAGTATTTTCAGTGCATACGTGAGAAGTAGTTCTAGAGCAGGAAATGACAACCCACTCCAGGATTCTTGCATGGGAAATCCCATGGACAGAGCAGCCTGGTGGGCTAGAGTCCAGAGGGTCACAAAGAGTCAGGCGTGACTTAATGACTAAATCAACCAACGTGAGAAGTAGCTATGTAAGCCAGGGCTTATTAGACTCAGCTGGCCAGCTCTAAAAAGATTGATTCCAAGTCTCAAGACCAGATCTTCTGAATCAGCACCTGGAGAAGGCAGACCCCAGGAATCTGGATTTCTAGCCATCTTCTTAATAGCTAAGTGACCAACCACATCTGGAGACAACACATCTAAGTGGTTTACTGAGGAACTAGGAATCACAGGTCTGCCCGTGTGTCTGAAATTCCATCACCTAAGGTTCACAGATTTGGTTTCTCTCTCTTGTCTCTTGTTAAATGCAGAGGAGCTAGAGAGAGAATGCACAAAGCTTTTAACCATAGATTTAAAAGACGCCTGCATGCGTGCTCAGTTGTGTCCGACTCTTAGCGATCCCATGGGCTGTAGCCTGTCAGACTCCTCTGTCCATGGAAGTTTTCATGAAAGAATACTGGAGTGGGTTGCCATTCCTCCTCCAGGGGCTCTTCCTGACACAAGGATCGAAGATGTGTCTCTGGCATCTCCTACATTGGCAGGCAGACTCTTCACCACTGAGCCACCGGGGAAGCCCCTCAATTTCAGCTCTGATAATAGTCCTCCTCAGTCTAAACAACTTTGGTGTCTCCCCATCACCTGCTTAATAAAATCCAATCTCCCTTGAATAGCATCCAAGTTCCTTCATAATGTGACCCCCGGATAAATACGGCATCATCCTTCACAACAATCACCCACAGTCATCTCACAGGCCAACTAGCACAAAGGTCTCATGGGCCCCTTTCTCACACCATGCACCACTCCTGCGCTCACTTCCACCTGGAGGGCATGGGAACTCCTAACCCTTATCCTGTAAGTTTTAGCTGAAATGGCATTCTATTCATACAGCTTCCCGAATACCTCTCCTACAGACTGTTTCCGATCAAGGTCACTTTGCTCATGTCTCCCTCATACAATGGGAGCTTCTTGAAAGCAGAGGTCTACCCTTCACATCTGTGTCCCCAGACCTCTGATCTGGCACATGGTAAGGTTCACATACATGAACTTAGTTGATCCAGGCTATTTTCCTACTTGGTTACCAAAAGGGAAAAATGAAAAATTTGGGCATTTAGTTGAAAATTTGGAAATGATACAGAAAGAGGGTATAGACTGTAGGCCAGGCAGCAGAGTATATCAATTAGAAGCAAAGGCTTTGGAAAGACACACTGGTCTTCAATTCAAGCTTCTCCTATTTATTAGTAACCTGGAGGGTCAAGCTCCTTCACCTTCAGAGTCTCACTTCTTCATCTGTAAATGAAGATGCTGATGATATATATAACTTCATGAGGCTGTTAGGAAGATTAAATATGCCAAGAACTTAGCATGTCATCAAAATGTATCATATTTACCTAATAAGCTGTACTAGTTATTAGCTCCTTATTATTATATCAATGTTTTATCAAATAAGCACAGCCCTGTGAGAGAGTTAAAGCTTGGACAGTCACTCTGAGGCCCTTTAAGGAGGAGGTGAACATTCTCTCTCATGCTTTCCTTAAGCCTTGTGCAACAATCACTGCAGATGGTGACTGCAGCCATGAAATTAAAAGACACTTACTCCTTGGGAGGAAAGTTATGACCAACCTAGATAGTATATTCAAAAGCAGAGACATTACTCTGCCGACTAAGGTCCGTCTAGTCAAGGCTATGGTTTTTCCAGTAGTCATGTATGGATGTGAGAGTTGGACTGTGAAGAAGGCTGAGCGCCAAAGAACTGATGCTTTTGAATTGTGGTGTTGGAGAAGACTCTTGAGAATCCCTTGGACTACATGGAGATCCAACCAGTCCATTCTGAAGGAGATCAGCCCTGGGATTTCTTTGGAAGGAATGATGCTGAAGCTGAAACTCCAGTACTTTGGCCACCTCATGCGAAGAGTTGACTCATTGGAAAAGACCCTAATGATGGGAAGGATTGGGGGCAGGAGAAGAAGTGGACAACAGAGGATGAGATGGCTGGATGGCATCACGGACACGATGGACGTGAGTCTGAGTGAACTCCGGGAGTTGGTGATGGACAGGGAGGCCTGGCGGGCTGCGACTCATGGGGTCGCAGAGTCGGACACGACTGAGCAACTGGACTGAACTGAACTGTGCAACAATGTGTCTTGTCTGAGAACTGGCCTTTCTTTAGGTCCAGAACTAATGACTGCTCAGCACAACGTCTTACCCATGCAAGTGCTCTTCTTAGGCTCAATGTTAATGATTATAATTGTAACAGATCTTGCCTGGGCACCTGTTTCTCAAATTGTACCCCTGATCACACAGCAATAGTATATCTAGCCCAGAGAACACAGTGGGAATCGTTCTCCCTGGCTAATCTTGTGCCAAAGTTATCTCAGGATGTATGCCTTGGGAAAGGGTCTGGTGGAACTTTTACAAACCTTGAGGTATTCTTTTTATCTATTCTCAGCAGCCAGCCTGGGAGTACAGGAGGCCCTGCTTAAATTAGGGAGGGTGGGTCCTCTCCTACCCGAATCTGATGTCTATGTCCGAAGTTTTTTCTGTGACTTTCACTTCAAATAAATATCTACATAAAGCTCTGAAAGACTGACACCCGTCTTTGGTTCCAGACTTAAATCTTCTCCTCCAGAGACCACAAACTCAGCATGAAACACCGACCACCTAGACAATGAAAGATTCCTGATTCATGAATAAGTAGAAAAGTAAGAGCGTCCTCAAGCTAACTTATCTCATAGCCAGTTCCACTTTGGAAGAGTATCCACCTGGGCTGGGGAGAGGGGAGAGAGAGAAAGCCCAGGAGTTATGCCCTCACCTTCCATGGGTTGCCTCTCTCCCCTGATGAATTTCCTCAAGGAATATAGATCCGCAGGAGATTTATGTGTGTGCTCTGTTTCCCAATAGTTAGAGCAACTTATTTGCCACCGCTAAGCATTCATTCTTTTCCCTGGAGGTTAATTCGCAAGGTGCCTGCTCCTGTCGAGGACAAGACTGATAGACCAGCGGCCACTGAATTGACAGCCCGTGCACGGGACTCAGCCTCCCCTCTGCCTCTGGGCTGGACGGAGAAATGGGCCAAATTCTAAAGTCATCCTTGGAATTTAAAACGTGATTTTAGATGTCATTGGATCTAATCCACTGCCCTGGACGCATGACAATGCTCCCAGGCCTAGATCAGGAGAAATACTGTAGAATAAAGTACAGAGCTGTGGCTGCCAAGGGGCGCTTGTCTATGACAAAGACAGCAGCCCTGTTCTGGGTGAAATGAGAAAAAGAAGTCACCGTGGTAAGGTTCTCATAAAGGTGAATAAAGATGACTGGGTTAGATTTTTCCAAATCTGCGTTAAAGTTCTTTATACTATTATGATTTAAGATTACTTTTCTTTATATAATGATGATAGACATTACCAAATTTTTAATGTCCTTACATAGGTAAAGGACAACTGTAGCTGACAACTCTTGGTCCTTCTGTGTGTCTTTTGTTTTTGTTTGTTTTTTTTCTTACTTATCTGTACTGATCTATAAAATCTCTAAGAATGTGGGACTCTCTAATACCAAGATTGAGAACAGAGGCTCTGGAATCAGGAAAACCAGAATATCCTTGCTCTTTCTCCAAGTTCCATAACTTTGAAGAATTTATATAACTTATCTGTGTCTCTAAAATAGAAACAATGACAATAAATGCCCACTTTATCGGATCCTCTTGTGATGGCAAGAGATACCAGATGGGATGTAGTTAGCACTGGGCCTGGCACAATGATGGGAGTGGTGGGTGGTTAAAGAGGTTTTCAAGAATTCAGTCATGTAGATAAAATGTTTAAATGAAGAGCAAACTCAGAAGGAACTAAAAAGCAGTTAATTTCCCCATGTGGGATTCTTCCTAGACATAGTATGCTTTGAGGTCTACTGCCTTTGGATTCAGAGAGACTGGGTTTAGATGCTACTCACCTGAGCCATTTTATGGTCTAATAATTTTAAATAAGACAGCCAGCTTCTCTGAGCTTCTGTTTCCACATATGGTAGAATACACTCTCCCAGTTTAGAACACTAGCATTCTACGCATTTTAAGCACTTCCTTACTTAACATACACAGCAATCTCATGAAAAATAGATATAGTCAATTATCATTTGTAACAGTGATGTTGTATAAAGCCATGTGAACGTGGAACCATTGCTCCTAAGGGATGCACAGGGTTAGGTTCCTGTGAGTCTCCGGTCATAACATTTCCATCAACCAATCAATACACATTTTGTTTTATGTGTGTTTCTGTCTAAAGACACCTTATTTAATATATAGTGTTGATTTCATAACATTGAACTCACAACCCCAATAGCACTATAACGTGATCCTCAGTGAAACTTCTCTAACTCCATATAGTTAGTTGCTCCATAAAGCCCATCACAGCCTTCCTGAGCTAAAGACACCAGACAGCCCTTCAGCAGTATACTTGAGGCCATGTTAAACAGTGAAATTACATTTTAAAAAATGCACAAAGACATAAAACATGTGGCACTAAACAGACCATGCAAAGGACACTTGTTCACAGCATAAGAGCTGAGACAAGAACTCACCTTGTTGGACCTCACCTGGAAATATATGTGTTGGGTAACTCAGATTTTTGTTGCTCTGTGCATGTTGCTCTGCTAATGACTACCCCAAAGTGTCGTGAGCATAGAGTTTGGAATTACAAATAAATTTTAGTAAGTAGTCGTGTTCCTAAATAAAGAATTTGTAAAAATAAAAAATCAACTGTATTCTTCCCTTCATAAGTGGAGAACCTAATGCTCAAAGAATTTGTCATACAACTACTTAGTGGCTAAGTTGATTTGAAATTGAATATATACATCTCCAAAGACCCAAGTTCTCTCCTTACTACCTCAAGCACCTAGAAGAGCCTGTGTCCTGATTACTCTATCTATGAAACAGGAGGGGTGTGAATAGCTCACTCACAGAAAGATTTTGAAGATCAAATTAGCCGATGCCCTGGAAGGTGCTTTGTAAACTGTAGAGCATTATACAAATGTGAGAAAGTTTTATAAGTAGGTTCAATTAAAGTGAAGTTACACTACCTAGCATTAAGGTCAACTAAAATGAACTTCCTTTTTCTCCTACAGTGGAAAGAGACCAAGAAGAGAAACAGGACCTTGACAGGTCCATGGCTAGGTAACCCTTATCCCAGCAAGTGATGAGAAGCAGAGGACTCGAACTAATTCAATGCAGCCTCAATGGGCTGCTCTTCCAGGGTTTCAAGAGCAAAAGAAGTACTTAGAGAATATTTCAGTTAAAAGATCAAAATGCAGGTTATATGCACTAAAAATAAATAAATAAGTGTTTTTGATGTCAAGTTCATTTACAGTTGCTATTGCAAAAATCCATCACCAAAGATCACAAAAAATCAACAGCAGGGGCATTAGCCAGCATTGTGGATTCTAATGAGTGGGGGTATTGTCTCCAAAACCATCTTCAAGCTACTTGCTGTGCCTTAATGAGGGAGGAGGCTTGGAGCCCACTGATTTCATGTTAATTACAAAAGGGTGTTTAATAATTGAGAACAGACTCATCCAAAGAAGATCAAAATAATTAACCATCTCTGATAAAAAGAACTTGTAAATGGGACAGAAAGGATTTAAAAACGTTCATACCCTTTAACTCACTAATTCAACTTCAAGAATGCTAAGAAAATGATCAAATAAAGTAAAATACAATACACAAAGATGTTCACAGTGTACTTATTTTCAATTTTTAGCTTTTATAAGTAATGGGGAATTGGTTTTAAAATTATGATATATCCATACAATAAGATACTAAATGTAATCTTAATCATTTTAAATAATTTTTAACAACCTGCAAAAATATGCAATAAGTACAATATTAAGTTTAAAAAAGTAAAAGCAGAGTACAAAAAGTATGACTCAAACTTTCTTTATGCGTGTATTCCAAAAAACAAAAAATCGAAAGGCCAAATGTTAACAATCACTGATTGTTTGTGAGATTATGAGTGGTTTGTATTCGTTTTTCTTAATTTACAATGTTTCCATCATAAACATATACTATTATTATTTTTAAGATGGGGAGGCAAATAGCACAATGAAAGTACAATCCAATTTGCTGTCACACTCCACACCAAAATACTGCTTTGATGAACAGAAGCACAGATTAAACAAGATTTAGCCTGTTCATCTAACAGGTCACTGATCTGTAAAAATATCAGATGTTTTCAGATTTTTCAAATCATTTATTATTAAGCAACTAGTTGGAGTATAGCCAACTTAATTAAACAAAGAACATGAGATGGCCCCATCCCCAGTAAAGCCCCTGGGGGACCAGGACTCTCTTCTGTTCACCTTTGTACAGCCAGAACCTTGTGCCTGCAACAGGGCAGGAGCCCAAGAAATATGTATTGAAAGAATGAATGCATGGGGAAATCTGCTGCCATAAAATCCAGTTCAGAAGCCATCTGTCTTACATGTCATTCATTCATCTCATTGAAAATGTCATTAAGTACATATGTATACACACATACACATATACATGAGTAGGCATGGATAGTCTACTTTCAAGACACGCAATGACACACGAGAGTCCTCCAACACAAATGACATCATACAATTAAAAAAAAAAACAGTTATGGATAAAATGCTAAGGAATTTCAGAAGACTAAAGAATTTCCTCAAGTAGGAAGTCCTGAAAAGGTGCCCTGGAGAAAGTAGGATTTGAGCTAGGTTTCCCTGGGTTGGGATGATCTCCTGGAGAAGGGAATGGCTACCCACTCCAGTATTCTTGCCTGGAGAATTCCATGGACAGAGGAGGAGTCTGGTGGGGTCACAAAGGGTTGGACACAGCTAAGTGACAGATACTTTCATTTGAAGGATGAATATGAGTAAGAAAAGTGAAAAGGCATCTTATGAAGGTGACAACGTAAGCAAAGCCTTAAAGGAGGGACTTTATACGGCTTTGAGAAAATAAGCAATGCTTCAGTTTGGTTAGACCTCAGGAAGGTAGTGGAAGGGAGGCAGAAGCTATAGATACAATGAAACAATGGAAAGTCTTCGGTAGGAAAGCTCCCTGTGCAGAGAAGTGTTTTAACACTTGGGCAGCAGTGGGTAAAGAGGATGGGAAAGGGAGGGGGCAGGACCTGAAATGGGGCAAAATTCTCCATGGCAAAGATCACCCATGAAGCGCTGGGAGCTGGGAATACCCAACCAGCTCAGCAGCTGAAAACTCCGGCTCTCTGATGCTGCATTTCCTTTAAGTTGGGATGCTAAGGACTAAGCTTTAGAGAGATGTTTAAACCCTAGGCTCAAGCACGTGCCGCCCCCTCCCTCTCAGAAGCAGCTGAATTGCTTTGCAAATATATGCAGATACATGCGAGTAACAAAGCCATTAACATGTGCCCTAAGCCTCAAAGGGAAAGGTTTGCTTTGATCAAAGCTCATAATGGGATATATCCAAGGGGCAGAAAAACAATATCCTGCTCAGCCCAAACAAGCGGAGGTTCAGACTCTGGAGCAGAATGCCAGGCCTTAGAAGCCGCAGTTCAATTAAATATTAGGACATATGGGTTTCCCCTTCTGCTTTCTGTCTCCTAAAGTAGGATTTGCTAAAGAGAGCTTCCCTCTGCTTCAAATTATCATGGCTGCAAGTACTGATAAAAGGGTGTGTGTGTGTGTGTGTGTGTGTGTGGAATCTGACCCTGTAAACTCTGCTTCTCAAAGTATGGTCCACAGACAGCAGCAACCACACAGCATCATCTGTGAGAAAGTTAGGAATGCAGAATCACTAGCCAGACTCCAGGACCAGAGGTAGAATCTGCATTTTAAACAAGAGACCAGGTGGGTGATTTGAGTGCAAGTTATCATGAACAGTCCTGATCTAGGTGACCTAAGCATTCATAATTATAATCTCCTAAAGGGCAGGACTATTTCTTCCTTACCTCCATATTCCCTAGGGTATGGTAAGGGCTTCCCTTGTGGCTCAGGTGGTTAAGAATCTGCCTGCAATACAGGAGACCCTGGTTTGATTCCTGTGTCGAGAAGATCTGTGGAGAAGGGATAGGCTACCCACTCCAATATTCTTGGGTTTCCCTGGTGGCTCAGCTGGTAAATAACCTGCTTGCAATGTGGGAGACCTGGGTTCAGTCCCTGGGTTGGGAAGATCCCTGGAGAAGAAGGGAAAGGTTACCCATTCCAGTATTCTGGCCTGGAAAATTCCATGGACTGCATAGTCCATGGGGTCACAAAGAGTAGACACAGCTGAGGAACTTTCATTTTCATCTTCTTCATGGCAGACCAAAGTATCCAGACATTTCACACCCCCCTCAATTTACTAGCACCTTTTTCTCTGGAATGGGTTTGTCTAACTCTGTTGAATCAGCCAGATTCTGTTTGTCCTTTCAGGCCCACTTTCAACCTTTTCACTCTGCCCTGTAGCCCTGGACGCTGATCTATCTGGGTCACATTGAGAGTCCTCAGGTCCTCTGGTTTCCAGCTAGGTTTGGCAGGGAATGAAGACAAAGAAGGGAATGATGTCGAGTATTTATTCCCCTGGCTCTTTCCTAAAACGTCTAATGAGAGCTGGCTTGAACCCTTTACAGAAGATTCTTACCTCTCAAGGAGACCAAGGCTATACAGCTCCCAATTCTGGTAACTGCAGCCTCCTTTCATCTTGGCTTCCCTGATGGTTCAGCGGGTAAAGAACCCGCCTGCAATGCAGGAGACACAGGAGACGTGGGTTCGATCCTCGGGGCAGGAAGATCCCCTGGAGAAGGAAATGGCAACCCACTCCAGTATTTTGGCCTCGAGAATTCCATGGACAGAGGAGCCTGGTGGGCTACAGTCCACGGGGTCACAAAGAGTTGGACACGACCGAGTGACTAGTGCTTTACTTACTTTCTCCATCTCAGGGTCTGGGTGGTATTAGCTGAGTACCACACGCCTACCCTCTTCCTTCTGCTTTTCTTATATTCTCACCTTTGGGAAAAGTCCTCATTCAATGGTCCTGTTTTAATGTACCACTTGTTTCTCACTGCAGTATTCTTCATCCAGCCAACTCCTATTCATCTTTCAGAACAGTCCAGTATCACTGTCTCTGATTCTGGGACACCTTGGGCTTTCCTCTCATACCATTTTTATATGGTATTAATAGCATGCCTGTTCTCATCTGACCTCTTCAAGGAAAAGAATGGTTATTTTTATTCTACTTTGTAGCCCTGGCATCTGAAAAGCACTCTACAAATTTCTGTTGTATCAGTCAAGAATGAAAAAGTTAATCTGCCTTAAAATGAAGAAATTTCTACTGACTTAAAATATATATATATATATATATATATTCAAGCATTGTTATGTGTCTTCCCTGATAGCTCAGACAGTAAAAGAATCTTCCTCCAATGCAGGAGACCTGGGTTCAATGCCTGGGTTGCGAAGATTCCCTGGAGAAGGGAATGGCTACCTACTCCAGTATTCTTGCCTGGTGAATTCCATGGACAGAGGCCTGGAGTGCTACAGTCCATGGCTGCAAAGAGTCAGACATGACTGAGTGACTAACACTTTCACTTTTTTTTTTCATTGTTATTGTATGCTTGGAGTGACCTTTAAAAAAAAAAAAAACAACTCAGCCTGGGCCTAATCCAGAAAACTGGGACACACAGTCACCCTAATTAGAACCCACACACACGATGGTGTAACATCCAGGTATAGAGTGAAATTCAAAGACTCTGAAACTACTGAAGAAGGGTAAGTGCTGGAATCCTTGTGTGACCCCCGTGATCCCTTCAGGACTGCATGCACCTGTGCCATGCCCTCCACTTGACTGTAGCCTGGCTCTAGCAACTGCTTCTAACAAACAGAATACAGCAAAAATGATAGACGGTTGCTCCAGCCATTTGTTTCCAAATGTGACTTCTGTCTTGCTGGCAGTCATTCTCTATCCCTGGCTCTCTTGCTTCCTTGCTCTGATGAAGCGAGCTACCTATGGAGGGGCCCACGTGGTAAGGAACAAGGGCCATCTCTCCCCAACAGCCAGGGGGAACTGAGCCCTCAGTCTCACTGGCATCCAGTAGGTGAATAAACAATAACCACTGAGTGAATCTGAAAATGGGTCCTGTTCCAGTCAAACCTGGAGGCGACTCCAGCATTGGCTAATACTGGAGCCCTAGCCAGAACCCAGAACCCCAAAACCCAGCTAAACCACCCCCAGATTCCTGATCTAGAGAAGTTCTGAGATACTAAATGTTGCTACTTGAAACTACTCAGTTTGGGGATAATTTGCTATGCAATAATAGACAACTAATAAAGAAGTTTCTCCAAATTAAATATCAGTGACATGGTTCTTGTCTACCAGATCCCACAGTTTGAATGAGAAAATGAAAAAGAAAATAAAGAAAAGTGCTGGATATTTGTAAATTACAGTTTTTTTCTAGTAGCACTTAGCCCAGAAATAATGTCTTCCCATCCCAAAGAAGAAATCCAAGGACATTACTCTATCTTCACTTCAATCACTCAGTCGTGGCTGATTCTTTGTGATCCCATGAACCACAGCATTCCAGGCCTCCCTGTCCATCACCAAGTCCCGGAGTCCACCCAAACCCATGTCCATTGTGTCAGTGATGCCATCCAACTATCTCATCATCTATAGTCCCCTTCTCCTCCTGCCCTCAATCTTTCCCAGCATCAAGGTCTTTTCAAATGAGTCAGCTCTCTGCATCAGGTGGCCAAAGTATTGGAGTTTCAGCTTCAACATCAGTCCCTCCAACGAACACTCGGGACTGATTTCCTTTAGGATGGACTGGTTGGATCTCCTTGCAGTCCAAGGGACTCTCAAGAGTCTTCTCCAACAACACAGTTCAAATGCATCAGTTCTTCGGTGCTCAGCCTTCTTCACAGTCCAACTCTCACATCCATACATGACCACTGGAAAAACCATAGCCTTGACTAGACAGACCTTTGTTGGCAAAGTAATGTCTCTGCTTTTTAATATGCTATCTAGGTTGGTCATAACTTTCCTTCCAAGGAGCAAGTGTCTTTTAGTTTCATGGCTGCGATCACAATCCACAGTGATTTTGGAGCCCAGAAAAATAGTCTGCCACTGTTTCCACTGTTTCCCCATCTATTTGCCATGAAGTGATGGGACCGGATGCCATGATCCTAGTTTTCTGAATGTTGAGCTTTAAGCCAACTTTTCTACTCTCTTCTTTCACTGTCATCAAGAAGCTCTTTAGTTCACTCTATCTAGCTGACCTGAGTCCTCCTGGGCCTGAGGGCTTGCTTTTTGTCTGAAAGGTGATGTGATTTTACAGCCCCTGTCCCTCCTCCCCCATATCAGTCCAATAACATCAAGAAAGAGCCACTTAGTGTGACAGATTATCCACACAATGACCCTGCAACAATCCCCTCCATCTTGCCTATGCATGCTGCTTCTCCAGTCAACAAGGAGAGTCTACTCCCCCTTGAACCTCATGTCTTACTCTGATCAACAGAATGTGGCAGAAGTGACACTATGCTGGTGCCAGGCTTGGGATTTAGTTTTGCATGGGATTTAGAGGCATGGTGGGATTATTTTTGAATTCTTGGAAGCTCTGAGATGCCATGTTAAGAAGTCAGATCACCTTGTTGGAGAGGGGAGAGGGAGAGCATGTGAAAAGGAAGAGGCTGTAGTAGATGAAAGGTTACAGAGAGGCACTAGGTTGGGGGAGGGGTGCAGGGGCAGTGGGAACCACCCACCACCCAGTCCAGACACTGGACTGCAGTGTAAGTCATGTGAAAGAAGCTGTCTTTGATCCTCAAGCCTCAGATAAACTACCCCAACCAATATCACACAGAGAAACAGGAGCTGTTTCCAATGAACCCTGTCTCAACTGCAGAATCACAAGCAAAGAAATAGGCTTTTCTGCTTTAAGCCAGTAAGTGTTAGGGTGATTTCTTACATGGCAATTGACAACCAGAACCCTGAAGGGCTGTGATGTTGGCTGGCACTTATCTAGGTTTTTCACCTATACTCCCTAGAGTCCTTCAAAGCCAACTCTGTGAGATGGGTATTTTCACCCTCTTGAGGATGAAGAAACTGAGGCCCCGAGAAGCTAGGTTATGCATACAAGCTGATTTATAATGTATAAAAGGTCACATGAATCATGAGAATCAGAATCCGCTTCCTAAACCGTATAACTCTGAAACATGTGCACTTTGCCTCCAACACTGAGATAGTGAGGGTGTGCCCAGTTCAGGGCTGCCATCGTAGTCTAGGAAGATGGCACCTACTGGAGCTGTGAGACGCACAGTCAAAGATAGCACCAGCCCTAGGACCTGAGGGAATGAAAGAAGAGCAAACCCCTGGCCAATGGGGCAACATGAACTGTTTTCAAGGGACAGGTGGGCTAAGGAAAATGGCAACTGTGGGAAAAGATATGGGCAGCATTTCAGGTCCTATGTCTGCTTATGGCTTATGAATACAAAAATGGATTGGCAGTGACCTACCGAAGCTTATCTTACAGAGAGCACATCATAATTGGAAGATATAGTTTACTCTCACTTTTCCCTTAATCCTCCCAACTCCCTAGCCATCGTTTCTGCTTTTCTCCTAATCATGTTCACCATATGACATACTATATATCTTATTTATTTTTCTCTTGGGTCTCTTTTAATCTACAGTGGGGCTGTGTAAGCCTGGGATACTCTTAGGATGATAAAGAAAGGGGCTGGGTCACCCCTCTTCCCAGGGTAACAGCAGATTCCTACTAATGCTGGAGCTATTCTAATGTAATTTTGATTTAAGTTGTGCCCAATGACTGGGGAGATGCACGTACACACAAGTTTCATGGTCTATAGGAGCTTGTTTTTATTTGTTACCCCCAAATATCCCTTAGCCTGGAGAGGTGTTGCAAGAAGAAAAGAAATTGCCAACAGGTGAATGTCCTTCAGAATCTCACTCCAGTGACAGGGCAGGGGAGCTGGAGAGGAGCCTGTCCAGGTAAACTGTGGGCTCCCTAATAGTAATAATCCAAGTTATCAAGAGCTTTGTTGTTATTCAATCACTAAGCTGTGTCTGACCCTTTGTGACCCCAAGGCCTGCAGCATGCCAGGCTCCTCTGTCCACTATCTCTAGGAGTTTGCTTAAACTTATGTTCATTGAGTCAGAGATGCCATCCAACCACCTCAAGAGCTTAGCATTTTCTATTGTATTAACCCACTTAACCTTCCCAACAATTTCATGAATCAGAAACAATTACTAGCCCTGATTTACAGATAAGGAAAGCAAGGCAAGTAAAGGGTAACTACCTTGCCTGAGGTTATGCTACTAGCTGGTAGCCAAGCCAGCCCAGGGTCAGAGGCTCTGCCTTTGCAGTAGTAATGATGCAATGATGCAGATGGCCCAGAGTGTCTGTCCACTTTGGGCTGCACACAGAGAAGTATGGCTCTCTTGTTTTTGTGAGTTTTTCTGAGGCTAGCTATGGTTCACACCACCTCCACTAAAAGTGACCAGTTGTTTCATTATCCACTTTATGGCCATCCATCAAATACCTTTATTCAAAGGTCAAATGAACACTTTTATCAACATCATAAAACATTGCAATTCTACACCAAAAGCTTTTGCTAATTTTCTCAACACTCTGTGCTAATAAAGCCCAGCATAGGATAAAGCAGTGCCTGGTGCAGCTGAAATAGGGTGGGATGCAATGAGAGTAGCAGGTGACATGGGCTGAGAAGCAGGCCTGGAGAGATTTGTAGGTCCTGGTAGGGAGGCTGGAACTTTATTCCACTATTCGGAGTGGCCATCTGTGCTAGAAAGCCTGTGTTCTGTTTCTGGGGCTCAGGGCTGTACCACCCTTGCCAGCCTGCCTTGTAGTTAGATACAGCCATGCCACCTGTGAGCAGAAGTTACAGCCAGTGCACTGTAAGTGAACATGGGCCCATGTACACTCTCCATTCCTGCTGGTTCTTGCTGGCAAGAAGCTCCTGGGATGCCTTTGTGCAGCAGCTGCAGTCAGGGCTCTGCCCACGTGCCCCTGGATCCCTTTATCACTTTCCTGCACACCAACTCTGGGTGTTCTTTCTCTCCCAAATGCCAGCACCTGCAGCCCCTAATCAGTGGATGGCCCTCAGGGTGTCAGAATCCCTCTGCCTGCACACACACATTGCTAAAAGTACCTGGGAAGGTACGTCTCCCTAGAGGCAGGCCTTTGTCAATGAATGACAGGCATGGGCTCACATATTCCAGCTCCCGTCTCCTGATTGGGCACCTGTAAGGTGGGGGCTATGGCATCTTTAGATCTTCCCTTACAGGGTTAGGCTAAAGTTATCTCCCTGGTACCTTGCTTGATATCACATCCTTGCTTAATTTCCTTCCACGCATGGTCCCAGTTCTCCATTTCTATATCAATTCTTTTCCCAGAAAAGCTTTCTAATAGATCACTTTCATATAAATCCTGGTTTCAGGGTTTGCTTCCAGGAAATGCAGCCTAGCATATCTTTGAAACCATGTGTTAACAAGGTCTTAATGACTCCTTAGAGGTAGCAAGGGTTACCTTGCTGATATATTTGGTCATTCAAGTCATAGCTATTGTGTATGAGCTGTTATATATTTTTGGATCCCTTTGCTACAACAGTTGCTGCTGCTGCTGCTAAGTTGCTTCAGTCATGTCCAACTCTGTGCGACCAGAGATGGCAGCCCGCCAGGCTCCCCCGTCCCCAGGATTCTCCAGGCAAGAACACTGGAGTTGGTTGCCATTTCCTTCTCCAATGCATGAAAGTAAAAAGTGAAAGGGAAGTCACTCAGTTGTGTCTGACTCATTGAGACCCCATGGACTGCAGCCCACCAGGCTCCTCCATCCATGGGATTTTCCAGGCAAGAGTACTGGAGTGGGATGCCATTGCCTTCTCCAACAACAGTTAGCCTACCCTAATTATACTGTATCACCTTGCAGTTATAAGTAAGTACTAGAGATGAAAACACAATTAATATAATTAACACTGCTGTATGCTCTATATAAAAGTTTCTAAGAGAGTAGGTTCTAATAGCTTTCATCACAAGGAAATTTTTTTTACTTTTTATTTTGTATCAATATGAAATGATAGATATTAACTAAACATTGTGGTATATAATATTTCATTATATATGTTAGTCAAAGCATTATGTTAAACACCTTAAACTTATTGCCAAATATCAATTATTACTCAAAAATTTGGAAGAAAAAATAAAATAAGGCCTTTATATGAAAAATAAACTGGAGGTGGGTAAGAGTTTTTTGGGCTCCAAAATCACTGCTGATGGTGATTGCAGCCATGAAATTAAACAACGCTTACTCCTTGGAAGGAAAGTTATGACCCACCTAGATAGCATATTCAAAAGCAGAGACATTACTTTGCCAACAAAGGTCCATCTAGTCAAGGCTATGGCTTTTCCAGTGGTCATGTATGGATGTGAGAGTTGGACTGTGAAGAAGGCTGAGCGCCGAAGAATTGATGCTTTTGAACTGTGTTGTTGGAGAAGACTCTTGAGAGTCCCTTGGACTGCAAGGAGATCCAACCAGTCCATTCTGAAGGAGATCAACCCTGGGATTTCTTTGGAAGGAATGATGTTGAAGCTGAAACTCCAGTACTTTGGCCACCTCATGCGAAGAATTGACTCATTGGAAAAGACTCTGATCCTGGGAGGGATTGGGGGCAGGAGGAAAAGGGGACAACAGAGGATGAGATGGCTTGATGGCATCACCAACTTGATGGACGTGGGTTTGGGTGAACTCTGGAAGTTGGTGATGGACAGGGAGGCCTGGCGTGCTGCGATTCATGGGGTCACAGAGTCGGACATGACTGAGTGACTAAACTGAGCTGAACTGAAGAGGCAAAATGAAAAAAGCTTTTGAAAGGTTCTTGTTAATGTTATAGGGAGAGGCTTCTGGTTCAAGATGGCAGAGTAGAAGGACATGCGCTCATCTCCTCCTGCAAGAGCACCAAAATCACAACTAGCTGTTGAATAATTGTTGACAGGAGGACACTGGAATCCACCAAGAAAAAAAAAAAAAAAGATACCCCATATCCAAAAACAAAGAAGAAGCCACAGCAAGCAGGTAGGAGGGGGACAATCTCGATAAAATCGAATCCCATACCTGTCGGGTGGGTGCACAAACTGGAGAACAGTAATACCGAAGCAATTCTCCTCCTGCTGTGAAGGTTCTGAGCCCATGTCAGGCTTCCCAGCCTGGGGACCCGACAGAGGACCTGGGCGTCCCCAGGGAATCACCTGGAAGGCCAGGGGGATTTGATTAGAAGCCTTCCACAGGACGGGGAGAAAGACTCCAGTCTTGGAGGGCACACACAAAACCTTGTGCGCCAAGACCCAGGAAAGGAGCAGTGACTCCGCAGGAGCTCGAGCCAGAGCTACCTGCTAGTGTCGGAGGGCCTCCCGTGGAGGCGTGGTTTGGCAAGGACTAGCCACAGGGATGGGGCTGGAAGCAGGTTTGTTTCATTTAAAAATTAACTAATTAATTTTTTAAAAGTACAGGAGAGAACTGACTGTGAATTCTTAGACTTGGACATAGGGAAGTGAATGTGAACATTCTAGGACATACTTTGGAGATGAAAAAGGGATTGGATGCTGATGGATTTGATGTGAGAATGGAAGAGTGGAAGGAATCCAGAAGGACTCTTAGGTTTTGGTTTGGTGATGAAAAACATGACCCATCATCAAGGAAACACTAAGCAAAACCACAACAAGGTATCACCTCTCACCTGTTAGAGTGGCCATCATCAAAGGGAAATGTTGTTGAGGATGTGGAGGAAAGGGAACTTTCATGTACTGTTGGTGGGAACGTAAATTGTTGCAGACACTGTGGAAAACAGTGTAGAAATTGCTTTAAAAAAAAACCCAGAATTACCATATGACCCAGAAACTTTGCTCCTGGGTATATATCTGAAAAAAAAAAAAAGCACAAATTCAAAATGATACATGCACCTCAATGTTCTTAGCAGTATTATTTACAGTTGCCAAGATATGAAGCAACCTAAGTGTCCATCAACAAATGAATGGATAAAGAAGATGTGATATATATATATACATATACATACATATATACAAAGAGTACACAGTCATAGAAAAGAATTTTTTTCCATATTCAGCAGTGTGGATGGACTTGGAGGACATTATGCTTGGTGAAATAAATCAGAGAAAAGACACATAGTATGTGATGCACTTACATGTGAAATCTAAAAAACACAGCAAACTAGTGAATGGAAGAAAAAAAGAGGCAGACTCACAGATACAGAGAACAAACTGGTGGTTACCAGTAGTGGGGAGGGGCAGTACAGGAGTCGGGAGTGAGAGAAACAGACTGTTGGATATAAGACAGGCTCAAGGATGTATTGTGCAAGACGGGATATAGTTGATATTTTGTAATAACTCTAAATGGAAAGTAACCTTTAAAACTGTATAAAAAATAAAAATGAATTAAGCCTATATAAATGATGTAACTAAAGAACCTCTTGAAGAAGGTGAAAGAGGAGAGTGAAAAAGCTGGCTTAAAACTCAACATTCAAAGAACGAAGATCATGGCATCCTGTCTCATCACCTCATGGCAAATAGATGGGGAAAAATTAGAAAACAGTTACAGATTTTATTTTCCTGGGCTCCACAATCACTATGGATGGTGACTGCAGCCACAAAATTTAAAAAACGCCTGCTTCTTGGAAGAAAAGCTATGACAAACCTAGACAGCATATTAAAACAGCAGAGACATCAATTTGCCAACAAAGGTTCTGTACAGTCAAAACTATGGTTTTTCCAGTAGTCATGTATGGATGTGAGAGTTGGACCATAAAGAAGGCTGAGTGCTGAAAAATTGTTGCTTTTGAACTGTGTTGTTGGAGAAGACTCTTGAGAGTGCCTTGGACTGCAAGGAAATCAAACCAGTCAATCCTAAAGGAAATCAACTCTGAATATTCTTTGGAAGCTGAAGCTTCATTGATGCTGAAACTGAAACTCCAGTCCTTTGGCCATTATGTGAAGAGCTGACTCACTGGAAAAGACCCTGATGCAGGGAAAGATTGGGGACAAGAGGAGAAGAAGATGACAGAGAATGAGATGGTTGCATGGCATCACCAACTCATGGACATGAGTTTGAGCAGACTCTTGGAGATAGTGAAGGGCTGGGAAGCCTGCAATTCATGGGGTCACAAAGAGTCAGACACGACTCAGCAGCTGAACAACAACAAAGTGATATACAGATCATCTTGGTCTAAGTAATTATACAGTAAGCCTGTAATTGGATCTCCTGTTGTGCTATCTTGGTTCATCCTAATTTTTCTTTCTTTACCAAAGTAATTAAAAAAAAAAAAGAAGAAAGTGTGAATCAGGGGTTACCAATCAAGCACTCATCTTTGACTGTGATTCCCTCACCTGGATTTCTTCTCACCTGGGTTAGCAGGCTCTTTTTCACCAAAACCACTGTTTGCAAATGGCACATGAAGAGAGACTTACCCTGATGGGGTGTTACTGAGGAAAAAGGATTTACAAACAGGGTATGAACCAGGACACTTGCATTCTGGGAGAGCAAGTTTCACATCAGAATCTGTAGGGTGTGCAAGGATGATCCAGACAGTTTCTGCTTCCAAGGAGAAAATGTCCAGCTAAAAAGATGAGGCATACTCTTCTCCTACCTCACAATTAAATATGCATATTAAGTGAAAGTTGCCCCTTTTTGGTCAGAAGACAAAAAGATACTTTGAAGCTTAATTTCAATGTCTTCAGTTCCCTGCCCCTTCTCAGGCACCACAAAGACCACTGTATATTCAGGTCTCTCTTACTGGCCTACCTGCCCCTGCCTGCCTTCCTCCTTCCTACCCGAGCATCCTCTGAGGGCTTCTCACAGCATCCCTCACTGAGCCCTTGCCCTATTAATCATGTCCTGTTTTCTGTATTTCTGATGTTTTGACATCTGAGGTTTCGATATATATATATTTGTTGTGGTTGTTCAGTCACTAAGTCATGTCCAGCTCTTTTGTAACCCGCATGGACTGTAGCTTGCCAGACTCCTCATTCCATGGGATTTTCCAGGCAAGAATACTAGAGTAGGTTGCCATTTCCTTCTCCAGGGGATTTTCCTGACCCAGGGATCAAACTCACATCTCTTGCATTGGGAGGCAGATTCTCTACTACTGAGCCACCAGGGAAGCCCTGGAATATATTAGTGTTTGCTTAACCTAGTCCCAGGGATGGGGGAGCCTGGTGGGCTGCCGTCTCTGGGGTCGCACAGAGTCAGACACGACTGAAGTGACTTAGCAGCAGCAGTAGCAGCAGAGATAGCACACAGCTCTCCCACAGTGCACTTTTCAAAGGCAAACCAACCAATCCAGACCTTATACCTCCAACCTCTAACACCCCAGGCCACTAACTACCTGCCCTAACCAACCCAAGGCCAGTACCAGTCAACTACGGATAGCCCCTATGCCCCAGAACTCACTGAAATTAATCAAACTAGCCAATCCTAGACCTGTTCACCCTGCCTCTTATTCTTTCCTATGGAAACCACAATAGAATATTTTGCCCAAGTTTTCCCACCTCTCCCTCTGCATCCTGCCTAAGTATGGAGAACCATGCCTGGACCCCATGGTGCTGATGCAGTATGTCGCCTCTTATTGGGATCTGAGGGTAACAGACTATATTGATGACAACCGTCTCCTGTTTGGGTGGCTTTGCCATACCTAATAATAAACACACAGTATCAGATTTATAATAAAATCTATATCTTAAAACGAGTGCCCCCAACTCAGAGCCCTCTGTCCCCTCCCAGGTCCCCCATAGCCTACAGAAATTTAGTGTCTGAGACTCGTGACTCTGTCCTGACCCCTTCTCTGGAACCTGCAAGGGGCAGTGCAGCACAGTAGTGAAGGACACAGATTTGGAGTCAGGATGACCAGGAGAAGGTTCTTTCACTTCTGTGTACCACACCTTCCTTTTCCTCATAGAGAGATAATAAAATTACCCAACTCAAAAAATTACTGCGAGGACTGAATGAGGCAATGAATGTAAAGTGCTTGGAACAGTGCCTTTCATGTAGAAAAATTCAATAACTGTTAGTTATCCCCATTATCAATATTATTAGAGAGCAAAGAGGGCTAGCAAAATTAGCCAAAGGATCTAAAATTGTCCATATTGTTTTACCAAGGCTTTCCACATGTGGAATAAAGGGTGGACAGCAGAGAGGAATGATTGCATATTCATAAGCACCTCCAACCAAATTAATTGATAGGGTATGATAGCAATAAAGAGAATTAATTTCCATTTTAATAACTTCACATGCTACATGTTAAGTATAGGTCCATATTACCAGTGGTCACACAATTTCCCCTTTGCATCTGTTCCTTGTTGATTATGATGTCAGGAAAGCAAACGTTAAATCCCTTTTTAAGGAAGAAAAAAAATCTAATTTAATAACACTGCAATCCTGTTGAAAGCAGGATTAAATCTTAATAAGGGTGGAAGGATGTTGTGTTTCATGTCTATTCCTCTTGAAGCCCTGGCAACTTGTTCAGGGAGAGAGACCGTGTTGTCAGAAGACTTCGCAGCCCAGCCCTGGCCTCAGCTTCCAGCATCCGGAGGCAGCAGAAATCTCTGATGGTGCTGACACTTCTATTTTCACTTTTCCCTTCCTGGTGCTTTTTCTCATTAAAGCAGCTTGATTCTGTAATTTCTACAAGTACAGATGAAGATAAAATGACTCCCAACTTTTATTTTGACCTTATAAAACTATATAATTGGTACAGAACCTTCAGGCTAAATGAGTTTTCCTTTGGATTGAGAACTTGGGTCAGAAAATCTATGAACTTAAAAAATATACCACATGTCCAAATAGAACTAGCTCAGGAGCCAATATCCTATTTGAATGTATTAAAGCTCACGTCTAAACCCATCTCACAAAAGTTTAGTTTTTTATTCATTTTTTTTCTCTTAAACATAATAGGTCAAATGGCAACAAAATGTCTCCATCTCAATTCTTGCCTCTTTCACTGAATCTTATAACTCGCACCAAATCCTCAACATTCAGTGTGAAACTGTCTGAGCCCCTCGGAGTTGCATCCAGACTCTTGCATGATTGTCCCACCTCACCTGCTCCAGCTTCGTCACACCTATGCACCAGTTACACGGCACAGCTCCACAAAGAGGCCATGCTAGACCTCAGCTCTGAGTCTTTGGAGATGCCCTCCTGCCTATCTGGAATATTCTCTTTTACTAATCCTTCTGCCATACTTCCGCTCCATCTGTAAGAGTTGGCTCCATGTCTTCTCCTCCATGAAGACTTTAGGGCCCTCTCCTGATGATCCAGGGCAGATGCTCTGAGCTTTCGTGAAATCTTGTGCAAGCCTCATTTTACAATCATTAAACTCTACTGCATTGATCTGCTTGTCTCTCATTCCTTGTGGGCTAAGAATACTGAAGATGGAAGTGCCTCTTCTCATCTGTTTCCCTACATAGCATCTGGAACAACGCTTGGCCTAGAGCAGGCTCTCAGCATATGTTCGGGGGAATAACTAGTAAGAGCCAAACTTAGACCACGCTTATTATACATCAGACACCACTTTATATAGTGTAACACCTATATCCACTCTTTCATAAACCCCCGACACCCAAGCTTTTCTTAGCATCACCCTCCTGTTACAGTACTAGAACCTGAGGCTTTGAGGGGCAAAGTAACCTGAATCCAAAGTCATGCAGCTAGCAAGCATCAGAGCACAGAGTGGCAGTGCAGATTCCAGTCCAGGCAGTCTGGCTGTGGAACACAGACCCTTAAATTTTACCCCAAGTGCTCACAAAGAAGGACCTCTATGCCCCAGGATAGGCAACTAAGACTCCTTTAAAGTGCTGGGACCAGACAGGCTTCCTGGTATCGACTAAGGAAGACTCAGACACTGTATCAGGGCTGATGGGGAAAGAATGTTCTGATGGATGGGCTCCACCCAGAGAGACAGAGCAAGAAGGTGGCCCTGAGGTCTGACTGCTGCATGATATGCCAGATATCTCCACTAACAAAGGGGTTTCCGTCTCATACCAACCCCCATGCCCTCCAACTGAGGCAGTTTAAATGCCCACATGGTTGGACCTTTGGATGGTTGACAAATAGTAGAAGGTACACATATTCACCCTCATCTGTGAAGGCTCTTATTGTCTGCCAAGGATCAGGCCGCCTCTGCCCCAGAGCCCATCTGGGGTCCTGTTACAGGTGACTGCTGGACTGAGGAACATCGGGAAAGTGAAAGCCACTCAGTTGTGTCTGACTCTTTGTGACCCCATGGACTATAACTTCAAGGAATTCTCCAGGCCAGAATACTGGAGTGGGTTCCCAGTGGGATCTAGGGGATCTTCCCAGCCCAGGGATTGAACCCAGGTCTCCTGCATTGCAGGCAGATTCTTCACCAACTGAGCCACATAGGGAGGGGAACAAAATTATAAGGCCATGGATGAAGAGATGCCAGCTTCTTCAGTGTCCCTCAGACAAAAACATGGTCAGACATCTAATCCATCACCATGCTTATGCTCCTATCTGGGCATGCTCAGGAAGGTTCAAATTAAGGTAAGTCTCTTAATGGTACCACATTTAATAAATGGAGGCTCTTAAAATACTTAATTTTTAAAACTTCAACTCTTAAAATAGTCAACCAATATTTGTTCAATGTCTACAGTGTCCCAAACACTGTGTGAGATACTAGGC
>SJYQ01001793.1:1421175-1528231 GCA_006410935.1 Redunca redunca | reverse complement strand
CCCACCCCCACCCCCCCGTAGCTGCCACTTGCTGGCTTCTACCATGTATCATCTCTTCAAAAGTACACCTACTGAGTGACTGACTAGCTTATGCTGGGGCAGTGTGTGCATGGCACATTGATTATACACAAAGGAGGGGGGCAAGGGAAGGGAAGACCCCCTTGGAAGCACTAGACATTGCTAACGACAGAAGCTAGGGAATGACATTTCAGTGGGGATGCATGGGCAAAGGCTAGTCATGCAGAAGCATGAAATATTATAGTAGTTCAGTATTCCTGAAATTCAGAGGGGGAGCTGGGTGCCTCAAGAGGAAGCCAAGATATTCGAAGGAGCTTAGATTTATCTAGAAGTCATGGGTTACCAGTGAGGGGTTATAAGTGAGGAGGAAGAAGGCTTTATAATAATCAGATTTGCATTTCCAAATAAATATTCCATACCACAGTGTGGGGTGATTGAACCAGGAGAAATTAGAGGCAGACATTCTAAGAGGAAAGGAGATGTATGCTAACAGCTAAAATGTGGAGTGTAACGTCAGGAAGCAAATTGTATCCATCAAACTCAGTATAACACAGTATATAATGGAAATATGTGCAGACCAAACATCCTGACAACATATCATAGAAATACATTCACGTTTAGCCATTGTGTGGCTATTTCCCAACTTGTAACACATGGGTGGTAAGAAGGCAAAAGAGATTCCAAAATTCTCTGTACTGTGTGGGCAGAACTTGTTGGCAACATATCAGTTTCTCCAGGAACACCAAGGGACCTCATGGAGCCAGTGTAAACAGGTGTTCAGGGATTTAATTCAGTATTAGAAAGTGGATCCCTTAAGGTGTTATGAAACCAATACAGATTATATAGCCCTTCAATTTCCATTAGAATTTCAAGGTTTAAAAAATTTAAACTTGGCAGGAAATACAGGGACTATACTGTCCAATATAAACTCCTCAGTTTATGGATCTTGCATTTATTACCTCTTCTGCTCTCACTGCTTGGGGTACCCTTCTAAATTATGCCATCGGACAATACCCTACTTGTCCATAGCACATGAAGTCCTCAAAGCCACTCCCATTCTGAAACCTTCCTTGAATTCCACAAAGAAGGCTGAGTGCCAAAGAATTGATGCTTTTGAAGTGTGGTGTTGGAGAAGACTCTTGAGTGTCCTCTGGACTGCAAGGAGATCAAACCAGTCCATCCTAAAGGAGATTGGTCCTGTGTGTTCATTGGAAAGATTGATGGTGAAGCTGAAATTCCAATCCTTTGGCCATATGATGCAAAGAGCCTATTCATTGGAAAAGACCCCGATGCTGGGAAGGATTGAAGGTGGGAGGAGAAGGGGATGACAGAGGATGAGATGGTTGGATGGCATCACCGACTCCATAGACATGAGTTTGAGCAAGCTCTAGGAGATGGTGAAGGAGAGGCAGGCTTGGTGTGCTGCTATCCATGGGGTCACAAAGAGTCGGACACAACTTAGCAACTGAACAACAACCATCCCCTCTTTGGAGTTCTAGTAGTATTTCCTGACTGACTGTTGATTTCCTCATCTGTAAAGTCGGGTTGCTATGATGCCACGGACTGAGTGCTTGGCAGAGCCAAATAAAATAATCTCAACCTAACTATTTCATAGGGTTGTTAGGTGGGCTGAGCACTTGCCTGTTTGCTTGTATATCTTCTCTCTGTCCTTCATTGTCAAACCTGCCAGGAAACAACACTTTCTGAGCTCCTTGTTCTTGAGTTTCCTAGCCTGTATGACCAGTTTAAGGCATTATGGGGTGACTAGAGGACAGGAGGAGGAAAGAGGCCAGAGTATCTCCACCCCCAAGTCTCTTGGCTTCGGTTGGCATCTCTTCCATGGCGCCTCTCTGGTTCTAGCTTCTGAAGGTGACCCAGATCTCTGAGGTCTGCTGGCACCACTTTCTCCCTCTGTTCCTCATGCTAAGGATTATAATGGCATCCTTCCATCACTGATCTCTGGCTTGCCTCAGTCTCCCTCTTTGGCTTCTCAATTTTTCCATCATCCATGCAACCAACTCCTGCATTGAATTCCTTCTGTTTGAAACACCTGTAGAGATTTCTATTTTATAGCTGGAAACTAACTGATATACTAACCAAAGAGAAAAGGAGGGGAGAAAATAAGTAATATCACTGAAATACTGTGTCAGATTCTTGCTCTGGATGTAAGCTCATAATTTCAGTATAGCATTGTGGTTAATGTTGCAGACTTTTTCAGAGAGAAAAGGCTTTGCATCTCAGTTCTGACGCATACTAAGTCAATCCCAGCCTCAACTGTACTTGTATAAATTAGGGAGAAGACCAATATCTACATAGAGTTATAAGGATTAGTGATCACATATAAAGCAATTGGAGAAGGACATGGCAACCCACTCCAGTATTCTTGGCTGCAGAATCCCATACACAGAGGAGCTTGGTGGGTTATAGGACACAGGGTCGCAAAGAGTCGGACACAACTGAAGCGACTTAAGCACAGCACAACACGGCACAGCCTATTAAGCAAATAGTACAGAACCCAGAACCCAGTACTCAGAGTTAGCTATGATTATTAATAACAAATGAATAATAATCCAAATAAACCCTTGAGGCTGATGTTATTATTCCTCTTGGCATGTAAGGAATTGAGTTTTATAGATATGAAATAATGTCCCCAAGGTTATAGCTAATAGAAAGAGATGCTAGGATTAAAATCCTGACTCCATGTCTTTACCCTTTCCACTTTATAGAGTGAGCTCACCCATGGAAACAGACTGGAAACTACAAAGGAGGTTCCCAATGTAAAGTGGGGGCCACCTGTTTCTCTAGTAATTTACATGTGCTTTAATTTGGAGCAGAGTTTTTGAGGAGCCAGAACCCCGAGGAAGGCTCTCCTGCAGGCAGACCAAGAGCACTGCAGGGAGAGTCAGGGTCAAGGTCAGCAGTGGGACATGCTAACCATTGTGGGGACTACCGCCCACACACACCCCATAATACGCTGGCAGGGGGCCGTGGGGCGGGCTCCCTCTCTCGTTACTGCCCTGCTGAGGGGGTAAGGGCTAATGGACTGTCGGTCCAGGGGGAGAGTCGGCAGCTCCACACAGCTTACTCCTCAGCAGCCAGGCCTGAACCTGTGACCTGAACCCCTCCTGCAAGGCCATTACCCACTCCTGAGATGGCCTGCATTAAGATTCCCTCATTACTGGCCATGCAGATTGTTCCCGGCGATAATGAGGTGGCAAGAGAGGAGACTGTCCTGGGGGAGATTTGGAGCGCCGAGCCTTCGACAGTGGCTGAGTTCCTAACCTGCCATTTTAGAAAATTTCTTTCTAAATTGCCAGGAATAATTTTCTCCAGGGAAACCCTGACCCTTCTCTTTGTCTTTCTTCTCAGACTATGTGCTAAAAGGCGTGTAATCCCACACCCACTCACCCCTTCCCTCCCTCCCATCTCTGGTTTTCTCTCCACCCTTCCCTGAGTCCTTTTCTCCACTTCTATCTCTCCCCACTCCCCTTTGTGTTCTTTTCTCTCTTTTCCCCTTTATTCTTCTATTTCTTCACCTGACATAGCAGCACAAGCTCTAGAACCAAGTATGTTAGGGGTTCAAATCCCTGCTAGCTGAGGATTGGGGGCGTGTTTGTAACCTTTCAGAGCTTCTGTTTTCTTATCTGCAAATTGAGACTCAGCATCCCAGGATTTCGAGATTGTTAAATGAGTTCATTTATATGAAGAGGCTTGTAAAGTATGTGGGCACATCACTGGTACAGAATAAAACTGGGCACCATACTGTATTCAGCAAAGCTTTAGTGAATTGAGTCTTTATTACTTGTGAAATCCAATGGCAGACAGTGGGGGGCAAAAGATTTGGTTTCTTCTCCCCAAGGAGCTTGCCCATTTTGATACTGATGGAAGCCAGGGAATTTTGGATTAAAAAAAAAAACAAAATGAAGATAAAGATTCTTCCTGTGCTGTGCTGTGCTGAGTCGCTCAGTTGTGTCTGAATATCTGCGACCCCATGGACTACAACCTGCCAGGCACCTTTGCCAATGGGGCTTCTCCAGACAAGAATACTGGAGTGGGTTGCCATGCCTTCCTCCATGGGAAAGGTTGTGCCTAATATATATCAAATATCCCAATGGAATACAACTATTCTTTTTTCTAAATCCAAGCAAACGAGGGTAAAGGACACCATGGTAACTGAAATGTTTATGAGTCCAAAGCCCTGACTTGGACTGAAGGCTTGTCCCTCCACAGTACATATTTGCAGAAAGAATAACGTTTTTTTTCTATTAATTTTTTTTCTAATGTAGGATTATTAGCTACTTGAAATCCCTCTGAAACTAGAAAGAATATAAATTAGGTAGCAAACAATGAAACATCAGAGTTTTACTTGCAGCTTTAAAGTTCCTAGTGAGGTGAATATATTTCCATATTAGCTCTCAGTTGTACTTTGCCAGTACCTCTGTTTTACGATTTTTAACTGGTTACTATCCATCTGGTATCTTTTCCACCATATTGTGAGCTTCTGGAGAACAGAACCTGAGAGTGTTACTTATCTTTGCATCCTTTGTGCAATATGGGAAAGCATCTCAGACTGAGTGGGTGTTGAATAAAAGTGTTCTGGCCACGTGCCAGGCACTGGTGCTTGGGAGCTCCCAGGAAGACACTCTAAGTCTCATGATGCCTATATTCTGTGGGTCATTCATTGAATGGAAACATATTTGGTGCTAGTGTCCTGAGTTCTAACCCAGCTCTTTCACTTATTGGCTGTGTGATCTTGGGCAAAGTTGCTTCATCTTTCTAGGTCTCACTTTCTTTAGCTATAAAATACAGATATTCTAGATAAGCTCTAGTGAAGTGAAGTGAAGTTGCTCAGTCGTGTCCGACTCTTTGCGACCCCATGGACTGTAGCCCACCAAGCTCCTCTGTCCATGGGATTCTCCAGGCAAGAGTACTGGCGTGGGTTGCCATTTCCTTCTCCAGGGGATCTTCCCGACCCAGGGATCGAACCCAGGTCTTCCACATTGCAGGCAGACACTTTAACCTCTGAGCCACCAGGGAAGCCCCTTGATGAGTCCCTTAGATAAGCTCTAAGATCCCTTCTAATTCTTATCATGACATGATATTTATGCAACATATTTAGGCTGAAAAACTATATTCAAATTTTAGTTATTTTGAAAATGTTGAAAGTGTTTATTATTCTATGGGTTGTATACAATATAATACAATAATATTGTATTGTATTATATGGATTGTATCTGCTGACCAAGAGAAATAAAATGCAGGCATGAATGAGAGCCACATATATAATCTTAAACTTACCAGTAGCCACATTTGAGTAAAAAGTAACAGATGGGGTTAATTTAAATAATATATTTTCTTTATATAACCAAATATTATCATTTTAGCAGGTGGCATTAATTACACTTAAAGTTCTCAATAGCCACTTGTGGCCATGGCTGCCATGTTGGAGAGCATGGTATGGAGTGTGACATGGGGGAAACTGGTCTTTCCTGATGCTGACACCTGCTGACGGATGTACCAAATGAGTGACATCTCACAGAATGGATGGGGAGGTGCAGTGGACTCCCCAGCCTGGGTGTCCTGATAACTGTTCTCACATGTTCAAATCTGAAGATCTTCATGCCGTTCCACTCATGTGAGAAATATGGGCTCTTCCACTGACATGGTCTCAGGCCAGGAAGTGAATCAGTCATGTCTCTGTTTGACTTGAAAGTCTAGTCAAAGACTGTTCATCCAGAACAAAGAAAACAAATTACCTGCACTATTTTCACACTCTCTTTCAATGATAATTATGCTCAGAGTCATTCAGCAGCCACACTGAGAGACTCTCCAGGGCCTTTTAAATCAACAGGGAAAGAAATGATCGTCTGGTATGTTTTGATTCTTTGCAAGTTGGCACCAAGCATATGACATACATTGAGATCTCCTAGGAAACAGGACATTTGATTTGCTGGAAAAATTCAATTTGGAATAGTGGGAAAAGCATGGATTTTGGAGTCAGACTTGGTTTGGACTCTCAAATGTGCCATTTGCTATGTGACCTTGAGTTTGAAACTTATTATCTACAAGTAGCTGCCACATGGTAGGCTCTGAAGGCAACTAATTCACTTTCTTCCTCTCGTTTCCAATTGTGATGAAAAGAAACCCACTTTCTAGATTTACACTTAAACAATTCTATAAGAAATCACTCTGCAGGCTAAACCAACACTGTGATTCCAAATGAAAGTTTGAGGTTCCCAGAGTGTCAACCCTACTCTGTTGGTAATACCTAGGTTTGGTATCTAACACCAAGGGCTTTCCAGGTGGCGCTAGTGGTAAAGAACCCACCTGCCAAGGCAGGAGATATAAGAGATGTGAGTCTGATCCCTGGGTCAGGAAGATCCTCTGGAAGAGGGCATGGCAACCCACTTCATTATTCTTGCCTGGAGAATCCCATGGACAGAGAAACCTGGCTGGTGGACTACAGTCCATAGGGTTGCAAAGAGTAGGAAACGATGCAAGTGAGTTTGCAAGCACACAATTAAGCAAGGTTTGAGATCTTAAGTTTCCATTATCTCACCAAAGCCGTAGTCTCACCTTTATTGCCTGTGGTTACTTTTATGTAATACATAATACTGAAGGGAAGAAAGGAAGGGAAGAAGTACAGAGGAAGAATAAAGCTGGCTAGAAGTCAGGGCTTCTTGTCAAAGATGACCTGCACACCAGCACCATGATGGTCTTTTAAACCACTTATCTCCAGGTGTGACGTTATCATCGCCATTTGACAGATAAAGATACTACATCTTACACAGTTTTCTGAGGTGAGAAGCTGGTCTGTCTGACTTGATGTAGTTAACCTGTGTTATAATCTTGGCTCAGTGATATATCAACTGTACGGTTTTAAATCCTCAATCTTCTTTTACAATCAGTATTAAAATGTCAATTTCACCAACTTTTTTCATAGATCAAAAACACATGGTCTGGGGAACTTCCTTGGTGGTCCAGCGGTTAAGCATCTGCCTTGCAATGCAGGGGACGTGGGTTTGATCCCTGGTCAGGAAACTAAGATCTCACATGCTGCTGAGCGACTAAGCTCGCACAGTGCATCACAACTACTGAGCCTGGGCCCGGGAGCCAGGACACCACAACTAGAGAGGGTCTCATGCCACAACGAAAGACCCCACATGCTGCAAGTAAGACCTGAGGCAACCTAACCAATGAACTAAATAGTGGACAAATGGTCTACGTAAAGTGGTTAATGTGCAGAATACTTCCAAATAAATTTTAGTTGCCTTGCTCCTCCGGGGCTTCCCTAGTGGCTCAGTGGTAAAGAATTCATCCACCTGCAATGCAGCAGACATGGGTTCAATCCCTGAGTCAGGAAGATCCCCTGGAGAAGGGAATGGCTACCCACTTCAATGTTCTTGCCTGTCTTCCATGGACAGAGGAGCCTGGAGGGCTGCAGTCCACGGGGTCACAAAAGAGTCAGACATGACTGAGCAACTAAGCGTGCACACATGCGCATGCACCACACACACACACACACACACACACACACACACATTTTCCCACTAAGAGATAACAGAGAAGCTCCTGTATCTACCAAAAAAAAAAATTACTCCTGGCTTGAAGACTCCACCAGTGCAAAATGTTCTTTCCACTGCTCCACCCTTCCTCATAATCTTAGGCCACTCATTCTTGGTTCAGTTTTTCTGCCTCAATTCCATCAGGCTTCTCAGTTCCAATGTTTCCTCTGGCAGACAGGTATAGGGAAACCAGTTTCTGTATTTGCAAGCACAGACCACCACATTAATGAGAAGTATTTACATGCCGCAGGTTCAGAAACCCACGACTCCTGACTGCAATGCAGGAAGGGCTGCCTGCAAGGCCGCTGGTTACAGCTAGACATAAAACCCATTATCAGCTCATTGGCTGTTTGGACATAAAACTGCTTGGTCCTGCAAAGATATTTCCCCACTGAGGGGATAAGTTTAATAAGAACCACAGATGACAGTAAAAAGCACATTTATTTCCTATAACCTACAGAAAGTCTTTACTGCATATAGGATAAATAACAAGCCTCTGTGAATTACTTTTCTGCAGTTCCACTGAGGAGGTTTGGGGGCGGGGAGCACAGTGGGGAGAAACTGCTGTTTTAAAATCCTGGCCCCAGATCTGAAGAAGCAAAGGAAGAAGATGAGTTGCTGAGAGAGAGATGATAACCCGCTGTCAAGCAATGGTCCGGCACGGCCACATTCTTGAGGGCATGGACAGGCTTTCTCCTCAGTGGTAGGTGGCCTAGGGCAAAATTACTAAGCAGTAAGAACATTCTCTTGGCTAAGAATTATTTTCAAAACAACAGAATAACCCATCTTTTTACTGGACCCTTATAATCCAATGGGGGAATAAACAAAACTGGGATAAATGTTCCCATTTTACAGATGGGGAAGACTGTTAATGTGAGAGGTCCAGGACTTCAGAATGTGCTGCTGTGTCGCGTAGAATCCAGTCCTCTAAAGACCATGGGCTCCCTGTCACCCCTCTGACCTCACTGCACTCAGTTTCCAGGGAGCTGGATCCTTGCTGACCACACTTCCATGGGCTCCACCTGCAGTGCCTCCACCCTCGTTCCTTCCTCTACCTGGAACCATCTCTCAGGCATCAGAAAGGCTTCCTCCCTCACTGCCATTCAGATCGCTGACCCATATAACACCTTCTCAATGATTCTTTTTGTTGCTGTATTTCACCTTGCAAACCCATCCTAAGTATTCCCCCTCTCCATTTTCTATTTTGTTTTATCCACAGCACTGATCCCTTTCAGACAGTCTATTGTCCTTCCTTAGTGATCAATGCAAAAAAATAGAGGAAAACAACAGAATGGGAAAGACTAGAGATCTCTTCAAGAAAATTAGAGATACAAAGGGAACATTTTATACAAAGATGGGCTTGATAAAGGACAGAAATGGTATGGGCCTAACAGAAGCAGAAGATATTAAGAAGAGGTGGCAAGAATACACAGAAGAACTATACAAAAAAGATCTTCATGACCCAGATAATCACAATGGTGTGATCACTCACCTAGAGCCAGACATCCTGGAATGTGAAGTCAAGTGGGCCTTAGAAAGCATCACTACGAACAAAGCTCAGGGAGGTGATGGAATTACAGCTGAGCTATTTAAAATCCTAAAAGATGATGCTGTGAAAGTGCTGCACTCAATATGCCAGCACATTTGGAAAACTCAGCAGTGGCCACAGGACTGGAAAAGGTCAGTTTTCATTCCAAATCCAAAGAAAGTCAATGGTAAAGAATGCTCAAACTACCACACAATTGCACTCATCTCACACGATAGCAAAGTCATGCTCAAAATTCTCCAAGCTAGGCTTCAACAGTATGTGAACTGTGAACTTCCAGACGTTCAAGCTGGTTTTAGAAAAGGCAGAGGAACCAGAGATCAAATTGCCAACATCCACTGGATCATTGAAAAAGCAAGAGAGTTCCAGAAAAACATCTATTCCTGCTTTATTGACTATGCCAAAGTCTGACTGTGTGGATCACAATAAATTGTGGAAAATTCTGAGAGAGATGGGAATACCAGACCACCTGACCTGCCTCTTGAGAAATCTGTATGCAGGTCAGGAAGCAACAGTTCGAAGTGGACATGGACCAACAGACTGGTTCCAAAGAGGTAAAGGAGTACATCAAGGCTGTACATTGTCACCCTGCTTATTTAATTTATATGCAGAGTACATCATGAGAAATGCTGGGCTGGAGGAAGCACAAGCTGGAATCAAGATTGCCAGGAGAAATATCAATAACCTCAGATATGCAGATGACACCACCCTTATGGCAGAAAGCAAGGAAGAACTAAAGAGCCTCTTGATGAAAGTGAAAGAGGAGAGTGAGAAAGTTGGCTTAAAACTCAACATTCAGAAAACTAAGATCATGGCATCTGATCTCATCACTTCATGGGAAATAGATGGGGAAACAGTGGAAACAGTGTCAGACTTTTTTAAGGGGGAGCTCCAAAATCACTGCAGATGGTGACTGCAGCCATGAATTAAAAGACGCTTTCTCCTTGGAAGGAAAGTTATGACCAACCTAGACAGCATACTAAAAAGCAGAGACATTACTTTGCCAACAAAGGACTGTCTAGTCAAGGCTATGGTTTTTCCAGTGGTCATGTATGGATGTGAGAGTTGGACTATAAAGAAAGTTGAGCACTGAAAAAATTGATGCTTTTGAACTGGTGCTGGAGAAGACTCTTGAGAGTCCCTTGGACTGCCAGGACATCCAACCAGTCCATCCTAAAGCAGTCCTGAATGTTCATTGGAAGGACTGATGTTGAAGCTGAAACTTCAACACTTTGGCCACCTGATGCAAAGAACTGACTCTTTGGAAAAGACCCTGATGCTGGGAAAGATTGAAGGTGGGAGGAGAAGGGGATGACAAAGGATGAGACGGTTGGATGGCATCACCGACTCAATGGATACAAGTTTGAGTAAACTCCAGAAGTTGGTGATGGACAGGGAGGCCTGACGTACTGCAGTCCACGGGATCACAAAGAGTCAGACACGACTGAGTGATTGGACTGCACTGAACTGGGAATTGTTGATGGACAGGGAGGCCTGGCATGCGTAGTCCACAGGGTTGCAAAGAGTCCAACATATCTGAGTGACTGAACTGAACTGAACTGACTGTCCTTATATGTCTGTTTAATGTCTATTTTCCCCATCAGAATGTAATCTCCATGAGGGCAGAGAGTTTTGTTGGCTTTGTTTGCCACAACCAGCGAGAACCAAGATAGGCACACACTAGATGCTCACAAATGCATGTTGAACAGGTCAGTGGATGAATGAATGTTGGATGGAGTAACTGGCCACAGGCCCTCAAGAAAGGCCCCGCAGCAACAGACTGCTGTTCATTGCTGTTCTTAAAAATAGCAACAGCAGTGGATACTCGCCGAGAGTTTGTCGCAAATGCCATGCACTGTGTTCAGCACTTAAGTTGTCTTGCTCTGTATACTCATCCTACTAACCCCAAGAGGAGGCAGGTGGTCAAAGTTACACAACTGGCTGGCGATGGAGTGAGTCAGTGATGTGAATGCAAGCCTGTCTCACTCCAGATCCCAACGCTCTGTTAATTTCATATGTAAAGCAAAGTGATTCAGACTCATTGGAAAAGACCCTGATGCTGGGAAAGATTGAGGGCAGGAGGAGAAGGGGGCAACAGAGGAGGAGATGGTTGGATGGCATCACCGATTCAATGGACATTAGTTTGAGCAAAGTATGGGAGATAGTGAAGGACAGGGAAGCCTGATATACTACAGTCCATGGGGTCAGAAAGAGTCAGACACAACTTAGCAACTGAACAGCAACAACAGCAACAACATACATGTGTGTTTTTTGCTTTTACAGATTCCTTTCCCTTATAGGTTATTATAAAATATTGAGTTTAGTTCCACATGCTATATAGTTATCTATTTTATATATCTATTCTATATGTTAGATTATATCAACTTTTCCACCACAATCTAACTTTCCAGTTTTCCGGCTCCTAAGCTCTCCCTTTTCATCAATGTTCTAGTATAAAATGCTGTATGTCTGCCTCTCCAGACCCACTCCCTAGTCCTCTCCACTTGGCTCCATCTCCCATGAGGCTGATACACATGAACTACATCAATAGAGCCTCTTGTCCTCGCTTCTGGTTGGGGCAGCCAATGGGGTCTCAACAAGAGATTAGAAGGAAGAAGGAGTCCAGGCAGGGTACCTGTTCTCCTAGCTGCTTCTTTCTGTGCTCACCTCGGGCTGGCTACCTCCCTTAACCAAAGGCCACAGCTTCTCAAGGTAGTCCTCTCTGCACAGTGCTCTTTCCAGGCTCCAGTACCTGCTCCCTTCACTGCATCTTTCAGACCCAGGGGTGGCAACACTCCAGTGTCCTGCTCTATCTCGTGGTTTTCCTATGCCTTGCTTATATGTTAGTGAGCAGTCCCATTATTAAACCTTCCTTAAATAATCCTAATCCAAGCCTGCCCTCTGCTTTCCACAGGGACCCTAACTTGAACTCTGAGCTCTGACTTTTCCTCTGGTCTCACTCAACTTGACTCTCCCTCCTTTAAAGTGAGTCTGCATTTAATATACGTAAAGTGCTTACCACTGCCCTCCCTACATGGCCGGGACTTGTGAATGCGGGTTTATGATTATTATTTATTATCAATCCCTTGAGAATCAGGTTCCTATCTCTGTCTCACTCTCATTCATTTCTACTCCCCTTGGCCATCTTTGCTCTACTGGATTGAATAGTGTTCCTTCAAAATTCACTCTACTCAGAACCTCAGAATATGATCGTATTTGTTAAAACGGTCCTTGCGAACGCAATTAGTTAAAATGGGGTTAGGCTGGATTAGGGTGGGCCCTAAGCCAGTGACTGGTGTTCTCGTAAGAAAACAGAGACCCACAGAGGGAAGACAGCCACATGAAACAGAAACTAGAGGGGTGTAGCCAGAAGCCAAAGAATGCCAAGGATTTTTGGCTACCACCAGAAGATGAAAGAAGCAAGGAAGGATTCTTTCCCAAAACCTTGAGAGAAAGCATGGCCTTGCTAACACCTTGGTTTTGGACTCTGAAACTTAGAGCTGTGAGAAAATATATTTCGATTGTATTAAGCCACTCAACCTGAGGTATTTTGTCACAGCAGCCCCAGGAACCAGGACATCTACTACCTGCACACAGGATGCCCTCTTTCTACCTCCAGGTCTTTGTGTAGACGACTAATCCCTGTTCTTGGGTGGATCTCAGATCTCCACATGGCTGCCTCCTGCTCGTTAATTTCTTCAGATGTATCACCTGTGTCATCTGCAAGTTCTTCTTTGACCTGCCAAGTCCAGCTTGCGGAAATCCCCTGTGAGTTACACAATGCCCTGAATCTTTGTATCACGGCCTCCACTACATCACACAACATTAGGTGACTGGCTGCCCAAACACTATAAGATTCGTAAGGACAAGAGGACCCAGTCTCTTATTCTTAGTTGTATGCATGGTACCCAGAACTTGTAATGCTGAGCAATGCTCACTGGGTGCTTACTACACACTCAGCATTGTGCTAAGCACTTTTTGCATGAACTCACTTACTCCTCCTTGCCACTCCATGAGGTAGGTACTGCTAATTTCCCCATTCTACAGTTGGCCACGATGAAAAGTGCGGGCTGAGCCACTACAGGCCCATCTGCATTATTCTTGGCATTCTTCCAGGTGTACTTTGCAATTCCACCAGCAAACCTCACCGTATGATTTCGGTTTCCAAGTGCAAATCCATCTTTGCCTTAAACTCATTTATGCCGCCTGCTCCCACTATATCACCCCTGCTCGACTGTTGCATGGTGTAATAACTCTCTGCCGGCCTCTGAACAGTTTTCCCAGTAATCAAGGAGGCGCAATTGATTCAAAGTGTTAATATTTGCTCAGCACCGAGACCATCCGGGGGTCTCATCATTCATAGCAATGCTTGCTGGAGCTCCAGAAGAGCAGGACTCTCAAAGGCTGCTGCCCAGTCAGGGATGGGAGATGCAAAATCTCATCAAGTAAAGACGTGCTCTTTGTCCCCTAAGCCGGGCTTTCTGGCATACAGATGAGAAGTGGTTTAAAGTAACAGAAGTGGAAATTGGATACGTCTGTAAGCCACTGAATCCTGGAGTTCCTGATTTCTCATCCTTTTATTGTCATGTATTTATGTATTGTCAAGTATTTATGGACTCTGCAGGCCTTCCACTAGAGCTAGGAACTCAACACAAAACCAAAGGAAGGAATTGTCTTATCATTTTCCTAGCCTCAGGGAGGACCACACCTGCTGCCTGATGGCCCCCTGCTCTCTCAGTTCCTTTAAGACAACTGGAATGACTCACAGAGAAAAGTGAGGAACTTACCAGGGCTATTTGCAATGAAAGTTTCAGCCCCACCTGCTTGCTCCAACAGAGCCCAGCCCCATCCTGCCTCCCTCACTCCATCCTGTCTCTAGCATGAATTGCTATTCCAGAATCATCTTCCATGAGTAGAAGGAGCTGACCTCTGTGTGCTGGAGGACAGTGACAGTGGGCAGAGGGAGTGTGGGAAAGGAGCTGCAAGTTAGGCAGAATCCAGCTAAAGGAACCTCGACTTGGAACTCACCTGCTGAAAGACATGGTTAGCTCTAGAGTTTAGGAAGAAAGTCAACTGTCTCCCAGGGGCTGTTGAGTTCTCTGTCTTCTACTGGTCTCCCTAAGCTGAGCAGCAGGTAGAGAAAGAGCCAGTTTTGTGCCCCAGCTTCTCTCTATTTCAGTCTATGCTGCAGAGAAAAAGCTATTGAGACATGTCGGGACAGGTCAGTTTTTAGCCCAAGGTTACTGTGTGACCTTGGAAAACCCTCTTTGCCTTTCTGTGCTCATTTACTCCCCATCTGAGCAGAGAGGGACTGATTAGAGCCACCTTTTGGAGGAGGTAGGTACACGCAGGGGAGCAGGAATGACTTCCTTCCGAGGCTTATTCCTCACTACCCTTCCTTCCTGCCCTCTGGGGAGCTTGTGCATGGAGCAGGGGCACCTGCCTGAGTACCCGTTAAGCTCTGGACTGACAACAGGAATGCCCACTTTGGGTTTTGTGAGTGAGAGCACATGAACCCAAGGGTAGACTGCCAACTCTCAACCGCCTCGGCCAGGAGCCACGAGCTGTTAGACAAAAGGCGACACCAGTCTGAGCAGCCTCTCCCTGACTACCTTTGCTCACACACCCCCTCCTGCCATGACATCACATTCCAATGTGCAGCATCTGGTTCCTCAGCAAGGGGATGCTACATTTTAACTGTGGGAGGCCACTGTTTGGGGAAGTCAGCCAAGCCCGTGGCTGTCTGTCTCCCTGCTGCCTTCTCCAGTGCTGCCAGCAAGAAGGATGGCCCCTGATCCTCAGATGCAGGGCAGGGGACCAGTAGAGGCTGGCGGAAGAGGAGGCTGAGGATCTGAGATGCACTCCAGAGCGTGCTCTCTGGTCCCATTCCTTCAGGGGCATGGGTTTGACATTCCAGGAGGGTGAGCACAATAACAAGTGTGCAGGCTTTGGAGTGAAACAGACCTTGATCTGAGCACTAGCTGTGCAAGCTTGAGCAAGTTTCCTAGCCTCTCTGAGTTTCCTAGGGCTGCCATAATGAGGTACCACAAACCGGGTGACTTAAACAAGGACATTCATTGTCTCACAGTTCTAGAGGTTAGAAATCTGAGATCTAGACAGTAGCAGAACTGATTCTTCAAAGGTCTGTGAGTGTGTGAAGGTGACTCCATTCCATGGCTCTCTCCTAGCTTCTGGTGGGGTGCAGGCAATCTTGGGCATTCCATGGCATACAGAAGCATCACCCCGATATCCGACTTCTTTATCTGGAAATCTGTGTGTGTGTGTCCAAATTACCCCTTTTTACAAGGATACCAGTCATATTGGTTTAGGATTCATCCTCATGATGCCATCTTAACTAATGACACCTGCAATAACTCTCTTCCCAAATCAGGTCACATTCTGAGCACTTAGGTCAGGACTCAACATCTGAGTGTGTGTGGGGGCGGGGAATTCCACCCACAGCTCAGAGAAGCAGCTTTCTTCTCCGTGGAGTGAGGCCAGCAAAGCCTGCCTCCCAGGGCTCTGTGACAGTTAAACAGGGAGGGAAGGGAGGTACCTGACACAGAGCAGTCAGGAATCCGTTGATATGATTTCCTTTGCCAGAAAAGGGCAGAGAACTCTCTTCTTTTGCTAATCTGCTCTCCATAAATTAACCGAATTTACTATCCTAACATGCCTCTAGTAGGAATTTAAAGACCATTTAATCTAACTTCCATTTCAAAGAGCAAGGAAACTGAGGCCCACAGAAGGAAAATCATTTTGCTGGTTTAATGACTAGCCTTGGGCTTGAACTAAATTTTTTCCTTAGAATAAGAAGCCATCTGATCCAGGGAAACATTCACTATATTAAAATATGCTATTTATAGCTCCTCACTTCCCTGTAATAACACTAAAAATGTGTCTCATGAAGCCTGTGTAGTCTTTCTCAAAGCTCTTGCATAGTCATCATCTTGTTCAAGCTTTACTGCAACACAATAGGATCATCCAGGGCATGGATAACTTGCCCCCATTGGACAGATTAGGAAACTGAGGCTTAGATAGTTACTTATCAAAGGGGTCATAGCCCTAATCAATGAGAAGGGGAGGATCAGAACTCAACTCTTACTAGTCCTTGTTCAGGGCTTTCTTTTCTACTGCTTGGTTTTCCTTGTGGCTCAGTCACTTTCAAAGAGGGGACAGTTATGCAATTCAAGGAGGGTGTCTGCCTCCATGATTCCAGCAGCCTCTGGCTGTTCTCCAGGCTTCAAAAACCACTCACGCTGCTATTGCAGATTCCTTCTGAAACATTCATCTTTCATTGAGCCACTCTGCTGCTCAACGACATCCAAAGACACAAAGCTGCCACATGGTAAACATACCAAGGTCTCCAGGTCCTGCTCCTAGCGCAGGCTGGAAACATTAACTACGGTGCCAGGAATCCCAGCCTCGGTGCACAGTCAGGTGGGATATATGACAGGGGGCCTGCCTGGGCACTCAGGCAGCTTTCTGCTTTGAGAGACCTCTGCAACTTCTACTCCTCTCCAAGAGGAGCAGAAACAAGGGCTTATGCTCACCCTCCCATGGATGAGCCCAGAGGAGCCTGCATCAGGATCTAGATGAGTCACTTGCATGAAATGTCAGGAATGCAGACAAAAAGAGACAACTGCCTGTGAGCATGAGTGAGCACACAACTGAAAAGTCAGAGAAGACCAGAATCCAACAGCTGAGCCTATGAGCTACTATCCTCGAGTTCTTGGTTAACAGATTTGGTCCATTTACCATGCACCAAGCATGGATGCAGAGAGTACTGGATAGGCCCAGTGCTTGCACTGTTTAGTATCAACAGTTAGCTGGGCCCCACCTCCAGTCAGACACTGGTCCTTGATAGCAAAATGTCAAAAGAGGCCAGGCCCATAACCAGAATTGTTTTAGAGATAGAAAAGAACAAAATAATTACAGAAAGTAAGGCAAGTGGCAGAGCCTTTTGGCCACTCAGGGGTTGCCAAGCTGTAAATAACAGCATGCTAAAATGGCCTAGGGGTCCAATAACTGAGAAAGGGTACAAGTTACTTTGTCATATGAGGGGGAAGAATGACACCTTTTATGATGACTGAAAGTTAACCTCATCACAGGAAAAAAATCAGGAAGTGTTTCATCAGAGGAAAGCTTCCCTGCACATAACCACTTTTCAGAGCACCCTCTATAGACCTCTTTACACTTGTCATCTAAGGTCAGATAAAAACCCCAGAGCCCTACACTGAGCACTCATTCAGCCCGTAGTGACTGCTATGAAAGGTCTATTTAGGAACCACAGAACTTGAAATCTAAATTTTTGTCAAGCCCATTACTAGCTAGAGATCTCTGAGGCCTTGGTTTCCATCTGTGAGATGGGTATATTCACAACAAAAATCTTAGCCCACAGTGTGGACTCTGTGCTTTCACTGCATGATTTCATTTAGTCCACAATGTTACCCTGTGAACTTGGGTCCGAAGCTATTATATTTCACATTGGGAACATGACAGTGAAAGGTGCAAGCCAATTGCCATTTCCACAGCTACTAAGTGGAAGAGACGACTTGAGCCTGAGATCTTAACACCTCTAACAATAATAGTAGCTGCTTTCCAGTGATGAAATGAAGAATAAATGATACTGCACCTATGAACGAATTCTTCAAAAATCACCAGGTATTATACACGTATGAGGGGGTTTCTTATTTCTTCCCTCCCTGAGCATAAATTGACTTCCAATAAGTTAAGAAAATTCTATTTCCAATCCTATTCTCCCTTTATTTTTCAACTGTTACCATAAAATGAAGGTCTAGGGGTTTGGGGAAACCATTAGGAGACAAGGAGCCAGCTATAGAGAGATGAGATGGGAGAGGAAGAACCACCGGGCCTCGTTGTGCACAGAATTTGAAAGCTGATGTGCAGACTATTTGCTGGGACCAATTACTCTCATTTTAATTAATGAACACACAACCTACAATCTGTCTGAGAAGTGTGAAAAAAAAATATGGCACGTGTTTGGAGGTTGCAAGCGTGCCAGCCCTCAGATCTGGAAGCACCTTCCTCAAACTGCTGGACTGGGAGTCGTCATGGAGACTACATTGGAGCAAGGATATGACAGTGAAATCTAGTTCAAATCACTGCTCTGAAATGTGTGTATGAAGAATTTGCCATGGGGTTGACCTAGGCAGGGTGGAGTTCTCAGGGGAAAGGCAGGAATCCTCTGCCCTTGACAGCTGGGAGGGGAGGATGGCTCACCAACTCACTGATATGCCTTTATTTTTCACCTTCTGTATGCTCAGTATGGTGTCTGGCACTGCAGGGGGCTGTGGGGCGGAGGCTGATGACACAGACTTGCTTTGCAGTGACTTTGCATAGACAATTTCTGATGCCAACAGATTAATTTACTGAGTACCTACTCTGAGCTCAGCACTGTGCTAAGTGATCTGCATGCATCACCTCACTTAATCCTCACGAGAACCCCGTGAATGAACTGATCCTTTACTGCTAAGATTTGCTGAGCACTTACTCTGTGCTATGCATGCTGTAGGCCAAGAATTTAAAAACTTATGCCAGATCATGGGCTGATAAATGTCACAGTCAGGATTTGAACCCAGAAAGTTTAGATTCAAATGCTGAGTGAACTTAACTGTGGTATTATACCAGATTCATTCACCTGATATTTGTTGAGTGCCTTTGAGGCAGATAAGAACCTTGTATTTTAGGATAAGGAACTAGGGGGTGAGAGGAAACAAGTAATGAACAAATCCACTTCACGACAGTCTCGGTTCACGCTGTAAAGTAACTGTATCAGGTAAGAGTGGGGTGAGGTGATCTTCTTTTGGCTCTGAGGGGACCGCAGGCAGAGTCACAAGTGGGTGGGTCCCCCTGAGGCCAGCTCAGAAACAGAGGAGCGTGCAGGATGTTAGGATGCCCAGTGCCCTGGGGCCCATGTTTACGGAGGAGGCCTAGGAAGCAGGGGTCCCTAGAAGGAGACATGAAACTGTGGTGCACCTGCAAAGACAACCGCAGTCAACACTGGGGGAGCCCTTGCTCTGGACCCACCATGCAGAGCTGTCCTTGGAGCTCTTTCTCTCCATGTCAACCAGTCACTGGATGGGCATTCCCCAAGGGAGACTCTGACCTCCACAGCTGAGCAATCCCAGGAGCGGCCAGCAAGCAGAAGCTGTCTTCCCACTGCAGTCCCAGCAGCTGAGCCAACAAATATCCCTCCTTGAAAGGGGACCTGGGAGCACCTCACATTGTCCCCTACAAGAGACTAGGGAGGGAGCTCTCTGAGGCTAATCTTGAATAAGATAGAAAAGAGAGAGAGATGAGGGGGCCAAAAGCAGCACCAGCAGGGGAATGCTCCTCCAGAGAGAAAAGGCAGGTCCTGACAGCAACACATGGGTACATGAGACAGAAAAGGAAGTACACACAACATTCATTTTAAGCAATCACTTACTCATGAGCAGCGGAAGCCTTCAGCAGGACCTGTGCTGTTTAGTTGGGTATTGGACTAATCTGTTATGCTTAAAGCTCTCATAAACTATTTTTTGTTATGTAATAATGACCTTATAGATTTAATCAACCACAATTGCTTTCAATCAACAATGTGGATGGCCATTAAAAAATAATATTTATTAGGTCCCTTACATAAGAACCTTCAAGGTACATGCAGGGTTTCAAAGATGAGAATGTGTATTCACATGTCTAATCGTGTAAGTTAGTTCACATGTCTGGTGTACACTGTCACGTGCTTGGATCCTCTACATGTGGTTGTGTTTTTGTGTACTTTACTGTATGGTATTATATAGAGTGCAGTGGTACAGTCTCTCTGTTTCAAGCCTAGGATGTCCAGAAACAAGTGTAAAAGCAGTGATGATATATAGCCGGCACTACTGCTTTTCAGTGTACTATACTGCAAGATTAAAAGTGTTTTCTTTATTTTTGTGCTTTTTATGTATTATTTGTGTGAAAAGTATTATAAACCTATTATAGTAAGTACTACATAGCCAACTGTGTTAGTTGGGTACTTAGGCTAATTTTATTGGACTTAAGAACAAATTGGACTTAAAAGAACGCACTTTCAGAAGTGAACTCATTTGTATGAGGAAGACTATATGCCAAGCCCCATTCTAGGCACTTTGTATATATTAATTCACATAATCTCACAATGTCCACAAGAAGTAGGTGGTATTTTATTGACAAGGAAGCTGAGGCAAAAAGAGATTAGTAACTTAACCAAGCTTGTATCACTTGTAAGAAGAGTCAGATTTCAAACTCGGGCATCTGGGCTTCCAGGAGGGGCTGTGGACCACAGTCCCGTGCTGCTACCCCAGGAGGAATCGCTGCTGTCTTAACAGGTGCAGAGAGTCCCGCTCCAGATGTGCTGCTGCTGCTGCTAATAAGCTTCAGTCGTGTCCGACTCTTTGTGACCCCATGGACTGCAGCCCACTGGGCTCCTCCGTCCATGGGATTTTCCAGGCAAGAGTACTGGAGTGGGGTGCCATTGCCTTCTCCAGCTCCAGGTGTGAGAGTCCTGCTTATCAAATACCACTAGGTATTGTAATCACCTGTCCATTCTCTACCCTGTAGTCAGAGTGATATTTTCAAAACAAAACAAAATATTCCCTATTTGAAAGGCTGCACTTCCTATCTGGCCCTCATGACTCTGGTAAGGATTAACAGCTAACTAAGGCCTTTAGGAAAGAGTCTGGCATATAATAAACTTTATCTCAAGAAATTGCATTTATTATGGAAAACAATAAAACAGAAAGACAAATTTAAAGACAGGCTGAGGATGAAGAGAAGGAACAATGGGCCAGGAGCGCAACTCCCCACCATTCGAAGTGGGGCTGCTTCAACAAAAGTGATGGAAAAGGGACAAGCTTTGTGCTGTGACAATCCAAAGGACAGAACTAGGATCAAGGAGGTAAAATCAGGCAGGTGATATTGGCCCAGCAGACGAGATGCTGAATAAAACAGTGTCTCATCTCTGGAAGTACACACACAGAGGCTGACCAGCCAGCTGCCAAGAGTGATGTAAGAGAAATTGGATGGTAGAAGCCTCTACCTAACTTTCTAATGTTTCCAAACTCCATGATAAATGCTTTAAAAACAAAAATTCAGCTACCTTTAGAACAAAAGGGACATATTCATTCACCAGTGGTCATGAACATAACAAAGCTTAAAAAGTTATCTGCACAGATTTCTGAAATACTTTAAAACTTCAAAAGGAATATCGTGTTAAACCAGCATAAATCTCTGACTCTTGAGTTAGATGTTATTCCAAACTGGGATGTACAAGAATGAGTGAGACTGGAGAAAAGCAAAGGCCCCTCCTGTGTGTTTATTATTGTCAGTTTGTCTGATATTACTAACACCATGGTTTTCAGAGTTCCAAAGAATAGCAAGGAGAGATAAAAAAAAAAAAAAAAGCCTTCCTCAGTGATCAATGCAAAGAAACAGAGGAAAACAACAGATTGGGAAAGACTAGAGATCTCTTCAAGAAAATTAGAGATACCAAGGGAATATTTCATGCAAAGATGGGCTCAATAAAGGAAAGAAATGATATGGGCCTAACAGAAGCAGAAGATATTAAGAAGAGGTGACAAGAATACACAGAAGAACTGTACAAAAAAAGATCTTCATGATCCAGATAATCACGATGGTGTGATCACTCACCTAGAGCCAGACATCATGGAATGTGAAGTCAAGTGGGCCTTAGAAAGCATCACTACAAACAAAGCTAGGGGAGGTGNAAATAGGAAAAGGAGTACATCAAGGCTGTATATTGTCACCCTGCTTATTTAACTTGTATGCAGAGTACATCATGAGAAACGCTGGGCTGGGAGAAACACAAGGTGGAATCAAGACTGCCGGGAGAAATATCAATAACCTCAGATACGCAGATGACACCACCCTTATAGCAGAAAGTGAAGAGGAACTAAAAAGCCTCTTGATGAAAGTGAAAGAGGAGAGTGAAAGAGTTGGCTTAAAACTCAACATTCAGAAAACGAAGATCATGGCATCTGGCCCCATCACCTCATGGCAAATAGATGGGGAAACAGTGGAAACAGTGTCAGACTATTTTTGGGGTCTCCAAAATCACTGCAGATGGTGATTGCAGCCATGAAATTAAAAGACGCTTACTCCTTGGAAGGAAAGTTATGACCAATCTAGATAGCATACTTTGCCAACAAAGGTCCGTCTAGTCAAGGATATGGTTTTTCCAGTGGTCATGTATGGATGTGAGAGTTGGACTGTGAAGAAAGCTGAGTTCCGAAGAATTGATGCTTTTGAACTGTGGTGTTGGAGAAGACTCTTGAGAGTCCCTTGGACTGCAAGGAGATCCAAAAAGTCCATCCTAAAAGGAGATCAGCCCTGGGTGTTCATTGGAAGGACTGATGCTGAAGCCGAAACTCCAATACTTTGGCCACCTCATGCGAAGAGTTGACTTATTGGAAAAGACCCTAATGCTGGGAGGGATTGGGGGCAGGAGGAGAAGGGGACGACAGAGGATGAGATAGCTGGATGGCATCACTGACTCAATGGACATGGGTTTGGGTGAACTCCGGGAGCTGGTGATGGACAGGGAGGCCTGGCATGCTGCGGTTCATGGGATCACAAAGAGTTGGACACGACTGAGCGACTGAACTGAACTGAACACCATGGTCTCCATGGGCTTCGCAGGCAGACTTGGTGCTGTCCCCAGAGGGCTGGATGTTGGCAGCCCATCTCTGCTGCAGGAAATGAGCATACAAAACACTGAAGGAGGTCACTGTGGCAGGAGACGGCAGAAGAAAACTAGGCAATCTACAGGACTGGCCTGCCGTATAACACAGTCGTTACACTGCTTCCCTCCACAGTACATAAGGCACTTTCTCATTCCATAGAATGCTCAAAATAACTCCAAGAAATAACTTTTATTGTTCATCCATTCATTAATTTATTTAACATGCGTTTATTGAGCACTTACTGTTTCTACTTATTGCTCTCTTACTGTATACCAGCTCCTATTCTAGGCGCTAACCAAACTCAACCCTTTAACTTTATATTTGAGAAAATAGATATAGAGATTAAATGACTCACCCATAGCTTCCACTGGGTGTACCAGCCTTTAAGAACAATATTATTCTCTGTCATGATTTAATTAAGATAAATAATTAGATCCACTACCATTAGTGTGAGTAACAATAAAAACTATTGTTAGTACTTTACAGTCTACCAAGAACATAACACATAACTCATCCTACAAAGTGTGAGGGCAATTATCCCTATTTTAAAACTAAATATACTGAGAAAGAATAATTAACATGTTCACTCAGTTCTCCCACATAGGAAGTAAAAAAGAAAGTCTGCTATGAGAATATCACTTGTAACCCTAAACGCTCTGCTTTCTCAGCAGAGCACACCTAGTATCGATATTTAATGTAGCCATTTCAAAATGATATCTTATATAATTCATCGATCATTTAATTGGAATTTTCTAAGAACCCAGTGAGAAAAAGAGCATTATCCCCATTTCAAGAGCTGAGGAAAATGAGGCTCATAAAATCTGGGCAACTTGTAGCAGGTACACAGCAGTAAGGGTTTGAGCAATGACTCAAACCCCTATCTTCTGATTCTAACACTCTTGCTTTTCTCACTAACCCCCGCTGCCAAATACCCACCCAAAAGCCTCCTGTGGAGAGAGGAAAAGCTGCTGGTGTTGCTCACAGCATCAATACCTTATGTTTTCTCTTTTTCCCCCTTCCAGTCATCACAGGCAGAGACCTGGGGTTGTTGGGGGAGAAGCGTGGATAGAAGCACATGCCTCTCTCAGTACTGGGCCAGACGCTTAGGAACTGATCCACCAGGGAGCTGACATAGTTTCAAATGCTCACTGTCCTAATTACTTGATGATCCATCATCACAGAGATGGAATGGGGGAGGGGCAGGAGGATGGCATTCACTGCAAAGGAAAGGCAGGTATAAAGACTCCAGGCTCGGTTTAAAGGAGAGAAAATCCACTGAAGTCCACACATGTTCAGTCACTTCACTTATGTTTGATTCTTTGTGACCCTATGGACTATAGCCTGCCAGGCTCCTCAGTCTATGGGATTCTCCAGGCAAAAATACTGGAATGGGTTGTCATGCTCTTCTCCAGGGATATTCCTGACCCAGGGATCAAACCTGCATTTCTTGAATTACAGGTGGATTCTTTACCTACCAGACCACCAGGAAAGTCCTACTGAAGGCCTTAATAATTCCAAATGTTGGTTCAGGAAGAGGCAGGAAGGGGACTGGCATTTATTAAGCACTTACTATGCGCCTGACAAATATGACCTGTGTTACCTGAATGAGGTCATTTGATCCTCACTATGACCATCCAAGAGGGATTAATATATGTCATTTGTAGATGAGGAAACTAAGGATCATGGTGGCAGACAAGCCAGAGGGCTAGGTCAAGGCCAGATCAAGAAGCTTAGACTCACTCCTGCAGAAGGCACAGATAGTTTTAACTAGGAGCATGATATGGTTGGAAATGGGTTCTAGAAAAATCTGTTATTATGAATTGAATGTATTTGAGAAAGCAAACACTGAAGGCAAAGGGTTTAAAAGTTTGTATTCAAAATATGATGAGGGCCTGTTACTTGGACACATAAGTGAGGAGTGGCTAGATTTGAGTCATCATGATGCTGAATCCATATCTTCAGGAGGCCACCTGGAGGCCAAGAAGTGGGAGAGAAGAGAGAAGGAGAGGAGCATCAGGTATCTGATCTGTGCAGCTTTATGGATGGGAAAATGCTGCCATTCCCTGACAGAGGAATGCAGGCTTAAGGCACGTGTGATGACTTCAGTCATCTGTATCTCAACATGCAGAGAACCTAGGACTTCCAGGTGGGGACAGATGTCTGGCTTATAGTGGAAACCAGGGTCTGGAGCTCAGGAGACAGACAGGATGGTGGGGAAGTCCAGGGCCATAGACTTGATGGAGCTGCTATGGAAAGGAGCACAGTGAGATGTTTAAGTGGAGAGTAGAACAGAGCTCCAAGAAGAGCAAGAGTCTCCCCAAAGGCTTAGCACGACCAGGTAGGACAGGAAGGAAGGAGGAGAATCTGCATTTGTTCATAAAAGACTGAGTCCTGTTACACTGCATGTTCATTAAGAAATGAAGGTGACTGAAGTGACTTAGCAGCAACAGCTAGTCCAGTCGAGACAACAATGTCTGCTGTGATCTGTATCATCCTGGAAAAATGCAGTGTGGATAGGGAAAGATCTGCAGAATGTAGGAGGGTTGCAATTTAACCAGATTAATCAGGAACTCTTCTAACAACAGTCTCAATGAATGGTCTCCCCTCCTTGCATTTATCTGCATACCCATTAGTTAATTTTATCCTTGTTAAAAACATGAAAAAGCCAAATGTCATCATCATTATCAGAGATAATTTATCAAAGATTTATTTCATGGTGCTGAGTGGTTCACAAGCACTATTGCATCTTAACAACACACCTGTAGGGAACCCTCCTTCACTGTTGGTAGAAATGTAAACCAGTGCAGCCACTATGGAAAATATATTGGAGTTTCCTTAAAAAACTAAAAATAGAGTTACCATATGACCCAGCAATCTCATTTCTGGGCATATATCTGGAGACAACAATAATTTTAAAAGATACATGCAGATATATATTCATAGTAGCACTATTCATAATAGCCAAGACATGGAAACAATCTAAGCATCCAGCGACGGACGAATAGATACAATACACATTCATACACTAAATGCACACAATGGAATATTACTCAGCCAGAAAAAAGAATGGAAGAATGTCATTTGCAGCACCATGGATGGACCTAGAAATTATCATACTAAGTGAAATAAGTCAGAAAGAGAAAGACAAATACCATATGACAGCCCTTTTGTGTGGAATCTAAAATAAGACACAAACGAACCTGGGTACAAAACAGAAACAGTCACAGACACAGAGAACAGACTTATGGCTCAGGGATGGGAAGGACAGATTGGGAGTTTGGCATCCAGTTCAGTCACTCAGTCTCATCTGACTCTGCGACCTGTGGACTACAGCACGCCAGGCTTCCCTGTTCATCACCAACTCCTGGAACTTGCTCAAATTCATGTCCATCGAGTTGGTGATGCCATTTGGGTTTAGTATATGCAAATTATTACATATAGAATGGATAAAACACAAGGTCCTACCTACTCTATTGCACAGGGAGCTATATTCAATATCCTGCATTAAACCATTAAATGGAAAAGAATATATATATGCAAATATGCATATATGTGAATACACATACAAACTAGTGTTGTATATGTGAATACACAGCAAAGCTAGTGGAAGTGATGGAATTCCAGTTAAGCTATTTCAAATCCTAAAAGATGATGCTGTGAAAGTGCTGCGCTCAATATGTCAGCAAATCTGGACAACTCAGCTGTGGCCACAGGACTGGAAAAGGTCAATTTTCACTCTAATCCCAAAGAACGGCAATACCAAAGAATGCTCAAACTACCACACAATTGCACTCATCTCACACGCTAGTAAAGTAATGCTCAAAATTCTCCAAGCCAGGCTTCAGCAATACGTTCAAGCTGGTTTTAGAAAAGGCAGAGGAACCAGAGATCAAATTGCTAACATCACCTGGATCATCGAAAATGCAAGAGAGTTCCAGAGAAACATCTATTTCTGCTTTATTGATTATGCCAAAGCCTTTGACTGTGTGGATCACAATAAACCGTGGAAAATTCTGAAAGAGATAGGAATACCAGACCACCTGACCTGCCTCTTGAGAAACCTGTATGCAGATCAGGAAGCAACAGTTCGAACTGGACATGGAACAACAGACTGGTTCCAAATAGGAAAAGGAGTACGTCAAGGCTGTATATTGTCACCCTGCTTATTTAACTTGTATGCAGAGTACATCATGAGAAACGCTGGGTTGTAAGAAGCACAAGTTAGAATCAAGATTGCTGTGAAAAATATTAATAACCTCAGATACGCAGATGACACCATCTTAATGGCAGAAAGTGAAGAGGAACTACAAAACCTCTTGATGAAAGTGAAAGAGGAGAGTGAAAAAGTTGGCTTAAAGCTCAACATTCAGAAAACTAAGATCATGTCATCCGGTCCTGTCACTTCATGGCAAATAGATGGGGAAACAGTGGAAACAGTGGTTGACTTTATTTTGGGGGGCTCCAAAATCACTGCAGATGGTGATTGCAGCCATGAAACTAAAGGACACTTACTCCTTGGGAGGAAAGTTATGACAACCTAGACAGCATACTAAAAAGCAAAGACATTACTTTTGCCAACAAAGGTCCATCTAGTCAAGGCTAACCATAGTCAAGGCTATGGTTTTTCAAGTGGTCATGTATGCATGTGAGAGTTGGACTATAAAGAAAGCTGAGCACCAAAGAATTGATACTTTTGAACTGTGGTGCTGGAGAAGACTCTTGAGAGTCCCTTGGACTGCAAGGAGATCCAACTAGTCCATCCTAAAGGAGATCAGTCCTGGGTGTTCATTGGAAGGACTGAAGTTGAAGCTGAAACTCCAATACTTTGGCCACCTGGTGTGAAGAGCTGACTCATTTGAAAAGACCCTGATGCTGGGAAAGATTGAGGGCAGGAGGAAAAGGGGGTGACAGAGGATGAGATGGTTGGATGGCATCACCGACTCAAAGGACATGGGTTTGCGTGAACTCCAGGAGTTGGTGATGGACAGGGAGGCCTGGTGTGCTGCAATTCATGGGGTTGCAAAGAGTAGAACATGACTGAGTGACTGAACTAAACTCAACTGAATACACATACACACATATCTGAATCACTTTTCTGTATACCAGAAACTAACATAACATTGTAAATCAATCAACTGTACTTCAATAAAAAAAGAATTTTTCAAAGGCAATAGGAGGGCTACTTAACTTCTCCAAACCCTAGTTTCCTCATGTGCAAAATAGGAATGACCATACCTAGCTTACAGAGTTGGTGTGAGATTTAAAAGATACACACATATGATAAGATATGTCATATATCAGACCAGACAGAACTGTCTGATTCCAAAGCACAAACTTTTAAGCATAAGCTCTCATGACTTATTCTTTTGAGCTGAGGAGATTGCTAAGCAGAAATGATTATAGTAATGGTAAGCTGACAACATTGATATGATCATGCAGAATATCCCTGACTCAGCAGCTCAGACCATCCATTTAGAAAAGAACAATGACACTCTTTATAGTTCTCAGGCCTTGAATTTCTGCCAAGGCTGAAACCAAAAGTAAAACAAGACTGTATTATCTATAATAAATTCTCCCACGATTCTCATCTGCTTCCCAGACTGTTTCTTCCAAATAGATAAGTGGGTGGGCCCCTACATAAATACAGCCCTGACCATGATAATAATCACCAACACTTTAACAGAGCTTTTATGGCAGAGCTCAATCCAAGTGTTTTAAACATAATAACTCATTTAATCATCACCAACAGTCTAATGAGGCAGTTACTATTATTATGATGCCAGTTTTATAATGGGAAAGGGGCTTCTCTGGTGGCTTAAATGGTACAGAATCTGCCTGCAATGCAGTATACCCGGGTTCATTCCCTGGGTTGGGAAGATCCCCTGGAGGAGGAAATGGCAACCCACTCCAGTATTCTCACCTAGAGAATCCCATGGACAGAGGAGCCTGGTGGGCTACAGTCCATGGGATTGCAAAGAGTTGGACACAACTGAGCGACTAACACTTACTTATAATGGGGAAACTAAAACTCAGAGAGGTCATGAAACCTACCCATCACACAGCCACTAAAATGGTAGAATTGGCATGTCATCCTAGGCGTTCAAACGCAGAGTCCACACTCTTGACCTTATGCTACCCTTAACTAGTTGCATTATCCAAACTGCTCTGCTTTATCCCATTGCTCTGTCTTCACAGATACCATGGTGCCTGTCTGGGATGCCATTATTTCCTCTCCCCTCTTTCCACATGCCTACCTGTTTAAGTCCACATGTCCCCTTGGTTAACCTCAGGATCATCTCTCCTGGAAAGCCCTCTCTGACTTCACTCACCCCTACCCTCCATAATGAGCGCCCTCTCCTCTTCCCTGGGCTCATACAACACTGTGTGCTTACTTCTGTCATAGTATCTGAACAGAAAAGCTTCTCAAAAAGCTTCTGTTTTTGTCTTCCCCCACCTCACACCCAGGACTTCTCTGGTGGCTCACATAGTAAAGAATCTGCCTGCAATGCAGGAGATCCAGGATGGGAAGATCCTCTGGAGAACTGGATGGCTACCCACCCCAGTATTCTTGCCTGAAGAATCCCATACAGAGGAGCCTTAGGGCTACAGTCCATGGGTTCACGAAGAGTCATAATGAGTCAGACACGACTGAGTAACTAAGCATGCACCTCATATCCACTAGATTTGACTTCCTTTAAGCCTAAAATTGTATCTTGTAGAATGCCTAGAGCAGACTAGGTCCTCCATAAATATTTTTTGAGTCTATAGACAACATTGAGTGTGACTGGGCTAGATGTATTGATGGTTGCAGCCCCAGTCTGCATACTTCCATGGACCTTTTCTTCTAGATTTTGAAACTCCAACTGGGGAATTTCAAGCTAAGAAATTCAGGTAGGGTTTGGGATAGTGATGAGGACAGGGGAGGTGCTGACTGGTCTAAGTCAACTTGTCTCTATGACTTGTTCATGAATGCACACACAATCCAAGCTTAATCCAGTGCCTTCCATTACACTATTCAGAGTAACTTAGAGTGGACAACTGACTTATAAAGGTATACTCAGAGGAAGCTTGGAAATTAGTTCAAAAGCTGAATAAACAGAAATGTTATTCTATTCCCCAGGGAAGCAGAAGGCATGTAGTTCAAGAGGATATTATCACTTATTTTGCAGTCTCAAGGAGTGAAATTGGCTCCATGAAAGGTAGATCAAAGAGAAAGAACATCACTCCGTGATATTGGTGAGCCAACCTTGAATTTTCCCATATCTGCGGACTTCCCACATACATAAGCCAATAAATCTCACTTTTATTTAAATCTCTTTGAATTGGGTCTTCTATTACTTGCAACCAAATGCACTCTAAATATTTTTCTGTGCAGCTGATTTCAGTGGATGTGAGGGAGAGTACAACATGAAGAATAATATGAGCCAAAGAAAAAAGTGGGACGAACAACACATAGTGGGAGATATTACTGAAATTGCCCCTGAACTTCATTCTGTGGTTATTGGAGACCCATTGATGGTTTTAGACAAAGGAGTCAGTTTCAAACTCTATATTAGGGATATACCCTTACGTCACTAGGCTTCAACCACTTTTCTATAGCTACATCTCTTTTTGTCTTTGGTTTTATAGGTTACTATTGATAAGGAAAGAATAATAATATCCCCAAATTTCTACTAATAAGTAAAAATATAAAACTCTGAAGTTAAGTGGAAAATTATATTCTCAGGGAAGATTCTGGGGGAAAAAAATGTTTTGAGAAACAGATGGTATCTCAGAGCCTCAATTCTGTTGGCTGATAACACCAAGGCAACGAACTTTATGCCAACAATTAAACTAGTCTTCCCAGTAAAATGGCAAACCCTTCAATCACATGGCTCCCAATGACACTGTCAGTATGAAGTGTTTAGATTCCCCAGGGGAAAATTTTGCAGCAGCAGTAACTAAAAAGAGGAGATCATTGTGTTAGGAGATAAGGGAAGACAAGTAACATTTTCCACGACAGCTAGTCCGTGTCATGTGATATTTTAGGTGCTTGCTATTTGTCAGCTTACTCTGTCCCTAAAGAGCAGGGATATAGACTCCATGCTGCATGACCACAAGGTTCACCACATCATGTATGATTTAAAGGTTTTGAAGAATGAGTCATGACAGTGCTAAGCAAATACTCCCCTCTCCATAGCCCAGCTCAAATATCACACCTTTTATCCAGGCTCCAGAACTCTATCTTCCCTTTGGTTTGCTTCTTCTCTGCGGTCCGAAAGCACTGATTGCTTGCCCCAGACAAATCAACATCTAACCATCTAGGGAACAGAGAATTTCTTTTTTCATCATTTCTGTTAGGATTTATTATTTGTTATTTAATAGAAAGCAATTCAAGGTGAATTGAGAAGAAAAGAGGGTTGGTAGCTATCTGGGGATGTTCCAAAATAGTCTGGGTACCATTTACTGCCACATGTTTAAGTTTTCTTCATTCCTTTAACAGCAAGTATAATCATGTGACTTGTTTAGCCAATGAAATAGTGAGCAGAAGCAATCTGTGTCACTAGTAAGAGAAGGTTTTAGAGCCAGTGCACATTTGCCACATTTATTTCCTACTAAAGCGACTGAACTGACCTGAACTGAAAGCTATCGCAGAAGCATGTCAGGATACAGACTGCATCCCTGAGTGAGGATGATAGGAAATAGTTTCCTGGTAGAATATATAGGTTGGCACATGGAAAGAGCAAAACCTATGTGGCATGAAACCACTGTGATTTGGGGTATGTTTGTTACAGCAGCATAAATTAGCCTATCCTGACCGATTCAGAGGGATTTGGTATGGCATAGGAGTGTCCTCTGGAACCCAAGGTCAGACATGCTGCTGGGCTTCAAGAAGGCACTAAAATCATGGTCTATATGGCTGCCTGACTCTCTCTCTCATCTGTTTTCCATTCTGCATGTGTGTGTCAGCCTCTTTTGCTCCCTTCACCTCTGCCTACTTCTCTCTGTCTCTGTGTTTCTGCCTCTCTTTGTGGGTCACTCTCTTCGTATATCTCTAGTCTGCCTGGTGGGAATTAGGGAGAAGATGTTTGCTGCAAATCTTTTGAGTATATTTATCACAAATCCCTTATCCTCTGTCTTTCTGTCATACACACATCAATATTTGCTTTTTTTCCCCCAAATTACCAGGGAAGGAATTCTGAACCCTCAAGACCAGGACCTACTCCGCAGTGCAATCAAATATGGCCAGGGGGTGAAGAAAGAAAATGGCTACTTATGAAAGAGGCATTTAAGGTGAATTATTGTGAGTTAGACATATAATAATAGTAGCTAACACTGAGACAAAGACTCCTCTGTGATAGTTATGGTTCTAAGAGCTTTATGTCTGTTAACTCCCCAAATCCTCAGAAAACCTCTATGAGTTAGGTACTAATATCACAAGCCCCATTTTACAGATGGGAAAATGGAGATGCACAGAGGGAGGTTAACTTGTCCAAGGTCACAGCTGATAAGTAGATGACAGATGTGAATCCTGGCAGTCTCACACTCACAGGAGTCCCTGTCCTTAGCCCCAGTGCCATGGTGCCTTTTATACTGTAACTGACAACTGCTATAAACACTTTGTCTCTCCAAGCAGAGAAGAAATCCATGACAAATATCCTTCACACCAATAAGACTGTTTTAATAAAGGAAGGAGCTAGCGTTACTAACCACTGTGTAGATGTATCCATATTAAATGACTGCTGTCACTGAATGGTAGGGAATGTCTCTCTGGAAGTTAAATGACTTGCTCAGGTTTTTATAATTAGTCAATGACAGTACCATGACTCAGAAAGTCTTCTGATTCCATATCCAGTGCTCTTTCAGAAATACCAGGATATATCTGTTGATGCCAAGAATCATGAATAAATCCCATTCTCCCCCTGCTTAATGCCTTCATATGGCACTGTCGATGATGGCTCTGAAGGCAGTGACAGTGGTGCTGTGGAAGCAGAGACACCAACCTCTAGGCCTTCCCCAGCGACACCCTCCAGCACCACGCTTCCCGAGTATCATCTGTGCTCCAAGCCAAAGTAGAAGAATCACTGACCTCTGGCATGCAGAGCTGGTAGGAATGTGAAATCTCACCAGGCTAGGGGTTCTGGGCTGGGTTCCATCCCAGCAGGAAACTGGAGAGGGACCCAAGAACTCAGGAACAGGTCAGGTGGTCAGAGTGGACACACGTGGACAAGTCAGATGGGGAAGCTGCGGCCCAAGGAAAACAGGGGATTTCTTCATCTTTACCCTGGGTAGCCACACATCTGACTTATCTAGACTCTTTTTCTGAGAAAAAAAGTGAAAGCGTTAGTTGCTCAGTCATGTCCAACTTTTTGAGACCCCGTGGACTGTAGCCAGCCAGGCTCCTCTGTCCATGGAATTCTCCAGGCAAGAATACTGGAGTGGGTTGCCACGTTCTTCTCCAGGGGATCTTCCTGACCCAGGGATTGAATCCAGGTCTCCCACATTGCAGACTGTCTGAGCCACCAGGGAGGCGAGTTCCTAATATTCCATATTGGTTATTATTCCATAATATTCCATATTCCTGAGAAGTCGGAGCCTTTAAGGACAATGATTGTTGCTGAGATCTGGTGGAGCTGGGACAGGCAGAGGGTAACATTACCCACATCCCTTCTCTATAGGGAATAATAATTGTTAATCATGATGAAGATCACAGTCTAAATCACTTGTCATGGGCCAATCATGAGCACACTCATATGCAGATACAGTCCATATTCCAAGAAGAGATGCTTAAAGCTAAATGATTAGTCCATGGTCACAAAGCAAATAAGCCAAAAAAACCAGGATTTGAATTCCCATCTGTCTGATTCCTCAAGCGTTCATCTGCACCATGCAGTTACTGCAGTAGACACATGATCTGCACCAAGTCAGGGAATGGCCTTGAAATTGACCAAAAGGGCTCTCATTACTTCCTAGATGAGAAGCAAAGAGAAGGAAAAAGGGGAAGTCTGGAAAATAATGAGACTGAAGAAGACAGAAAAAGCAATGGGTAGGAAGAGAGAAATAGCAGGAGGGAGAGATGTGTCAGGAGAACAAAGCTTGCATTGACAATTGTATGTAATTCCAACAGGTCCAGAGGAGAGAAAAGCAGATAAGGATTACAGACTGGGTAATTGTTCTTCTGACCTTAACTCCCCAAAGATCAATGGGTGTGCCAGCAGTCTAATTGACTAAGTATGCCCGCTATTCCTCAAAGCCAGGTACTTCTCCAGAAGGAAAAAAAGATAAAGGAAAGATCAGCAGTTTCCAAAGGTTGGGGACCAAGTCCCCCTCATGCTGCTTCTCTGCCTGGGAATCCACACTCTGCCTCTCAATGCCTGGGGGGGTGCCTCAGTTCTCAGAGGGCAGGGTGTAGGGAGCTGGCAATGATCAGTCCCAGAGTTCTGAAACAAGCAGTGCTGAGCTCCAAGCACTGTGCTGCTCCAGAGTCTGAGAGTTCAAAGACAGGCGGCTCTATTTTTCTTCTCTTTAATGATTCGCTTTGTCTTTCCTCAGTGCCTTTGACGAAGATCAGCAATTTACAACTGTCTGTGGACAAGCCTGCCTGCCCCAGGGAAGGAGAGAGGAGGATCAGAGAAGGCAAGGCAAGCAGAACACAAGTGACAGGAGAAATCCCCCTGCCACATGCCTTTCAGCAAGGAGTGTCTCCCAGTCGGGCTTCAGGCTCCCTCTGCACCTCCTCTGCTACTTTCAGGCTTTGGAGAGACAATACTCAGAAGCCTTCCACAGATTTCTTAATTCCGTGAAGAACTACTGCTCTGAGTCCCTAAATTCTTTCTTGTTTGGGGGGCTTGAGCTAAAGAGTTCCTTACAAATTAGCTCAGTGACCTTGGAGAATTTACTTACTATACCTATCAGTGCCCATAGCTATAAAATGGGGTGTGTGTNTATAAATATATATATAGTTGCAGGAAGGGTTTCCCCAGTCTCCTGGGAGGAGCTGTTAGGATAACCACTGACTGAAACCACCCAGGCACCATTGTAACCACTTGTATGAGTTATCTGACGACAGGAGGTCCTGGTAAGAAATGTGGAACTGACAAGCTACCACCAAGTAGAAGAATTCAGGAAAGGTCAACAAGGAGGCTCTAGTCCATATATCCTGCCACTCTCCCAGAATCCTCACTGGAAACCATCTTGGCTGAGTGATGGGTGCACCAGCGGGAAGGACCCTGAGTCAGAGTGACTGGCCAGAGGCAACGTGGAAATTAATCTTATCGCTATAAAACCACAGACAGCGAGCCACAGGGCAGAGCAGTGCTTCTGGGTTCCCTTACCCTGCTGCTCTCTGCCTCAGTGCCCCTCTCCCAACAGCCGTTTTTTTTTGTCAGCACGTGTGTCACCTCAGACAATTCATCCAAATATTAGACAAGAGCCCACTCCTGGGCTCTGGAAGGGCTCCCCCTTCCTGCAACAAAATCCGTTCACTTACATGTAGAATGGTTAGAACAGAGCCTGGGGTTCTATTGAGGCGAGATGAAAGTTTCCAAGAAAAAGGAAATTAAGGTTTCTCTACTTTGTTCTTTTCCTTGAGCCTAACCTCAGATGCCAGCTCTCTGCAACCTCAGCCCTGGATCAAACAGAACCGAGAGGAAGGGTGTAGCATCACTGGAGGGAGGGTGGAAAAGCAGAGAAAGAGAAGGTAGGGCAATGATGTTCACTACATATTGATGACATGCCAGTCATACGTGAAGCGGCCACGTGTGTCACTGTTATTTTAGTATCAGTAAATAAAATGGCACTGACATTATTTCAGTGAACCCAGTGTCAAAGCACTTTGTGCAGGGCAAGTCCTGTTAGAGGGCATGAAATGCATAAGCTCACTTGGTGCTGACAATAACTGGAAAGCACAAGTTCTGTTCATTATCCCCATTGTACAGATGAGGGAATCAAGCTCAGGGAATCTGGGAGACCTGCTTTTTGGTGGCAGGATTCAGAGCAGAGGCTGCGGCTTTCCATCAGCACCACTGAAGCTGGGAGGCTGGTATGAGTCTGGGCCTTCTGCAGAATTGGCTGCAGAGAGTAATTCACAGGTCCAAGTAGGGAGGGCAAGGAGGCTCCTTCAAGAACAGCTTCTCTTTTTATTTCCTCCATCTGAGAAGGGGAGTGTGCAGAACATTAAAGGTAGGAAGAGACAAAAAGCTCAGAAAAGTCACTCAGCTCAACCAGTCACAAGTGGACACAGATTGGATAACCTCCCCCACACCCCATGGGACACATTGCTTCTGGTGTTACAGCTCTGTACCGTTGCTGGGCTCCCCTCTATCATCATCTCCTTGGAGAACCCTTCCCAGATCACCCGGGCTAGAACAGCACCCTCCATCACACTCTTCCCACTTGCTGCACCATATTTTCCCTTGTGATGCTCATCATTACTACTGCACCATACGCTTACCTACTTTACTGTCTGCCTACATTATCTAAAGGTAAGCTTCATGAAGGCAGAGACGTTTGTCTGTTTTGCTTACCCTCTATTCCCAGCATTAAAACAGTGCTTGGCATAGAATAGTGTTCAGTATTGTTAAACAAATTATGTGTTAATTACTAATGAGTTAATCACACCATATTATAATTGCTTTGTCATTTTTCAAATCTCCACGACATAAAACAGTGAAGTCAGGGATTGGATTACTGGGGTTTGCTCAGTGTCTAGTACAGTGCCTGGCACATTGTAGGTGCTCTGTAATTGTTCTAACATGAATGAATGAATGAATGAGGCAGAACTGAGTTTCAAACTTTGACCCTGGTCTTTGTTTCTCTTCCCCAGGTACTAGAAAATTCACTGGAGAGGCTAAGATGGAGGCAGCCGTATGTAAGTGTTGCTCAGGGAACAGAAAGAGGAGAGGAGAATGTGTTATGAGGCAGGTATCTGGGAAGTGTAGGGTCTTTCTGCTATGCACTGAAACCACCAAAATCTGCCCACACTTCAGTGACTTAATCAGAAGAGACCCCAAAAGCATCTCCAGTGACTTTGGCATCCCAGAACGGAAGGACTCTAGACACAGGTGGTGCTCTTATCTTTCTAATAAATCTTTATGACTCAATCAATATTCTGAAGGGTTCTATTTTTAAATACAAAAAGGGTCTGTGGCTTCAGAGGGTGTGAAAACTCTTCCTCATAACTTGACAGAATATTTCTCCATCCAAGAAAGAAAACATAAACCTAGCCAGGTAAGCACCAGGACTAACAGATGTGGTTTTTCCAAGATTATGCCCAAGGGAGAAAAAATAAAGATTTTGCTTGATGCAGATGTCCTAAAAGCAGCAAGTTTATCCTGTAACCTTGCCAAGGCAATGCCTGCTGTTCTCAATGCTAAGCTGGAGTAAGAGAAAGGAGAGATATATTCAAAGAATAAATCAACTTGAAGCTCCAAGACAAACACAAACAGAATGAGAAGGCTCTTCGTGCTGAAGTTAATCATCACAATCAGGCTATGCCTGTCTTTCCTCACAGATGTAGAGTTTTAGCAGAGCTAGTTTCCTCTCAGAGGCAGTGAGACAAATTGAGGGGAATGACAGAGGTCTAGATGGGGACTGAGGCTCTGCTGTATGACCTCAGGCAAGTCACTCAGCCTCTCTGATTTAAGGATGCTGGGAGGAAGACCCCACACCGAAATATCTACCCTTCTGCCACCGATGCTTGATATCGTACCATTAGCAATAAGTATTCCCTACTATTAAGCATTCCCACCTGCTTCAGTCTTCACTGAGCCAGAAGACCTATTAGACCACATTCTAGCAACAAGCCAAGGACTAGCTAATAACTGGAAGAATCAGGACTCAAGCTCATATTTGCTTAACTCTAAAACCTGTGATCTTGACCCTCTCCTATTTTATCCTCTAAAGATTGATAAAACCAGGACTCACAGTCAGTCAATTCAGTCGCTCAGTTGTGTCCAACTCTTTGCAACCCCTTGGACTGCAGCACACCAGGCTTCCCTTTCCATCACCAGCTCCCGGAGCTTACTCAAACTCATGTCCCTCAAGTCAGTGATGCCATCCAAGCTCTCCCCTTCTCCTCCCATCTTCAATCTTTCCCAGCGTCAGGGTCTTTTCCAAAGAGTCAATTCTTCACATCAGGTGGCCAAAGTATTGGAGTTTCAGCTTCAGCATCAGTCCTTCCAATGAACATTCAGGATTGATTTCCTTTAGGATGGACTGGTTGGATCTCCTTGCAATCCAAGGGACTCTCAAGAGTCTTCTCCAGCACCATAGTTCAAAAGCATCAATTCTTCGGTGCTCAGCTTTCTTTATAGTTTAACTCTCACATCCATACATGACTAATGGAAAACCAAAGCTTTGACTAGATGGACCTTTGTTGGCAAAGTAATGTCTCTGTTTTTTAATATGCTGTCTAGATTGGTCATAGTTTTTCTTCCAAGGAGTAAGTATCTTTTAATTTCATGGCTGCAATCACCATGTGCAGTGATTTTGGAGCCCAAAAATAAAGTGTCTCACTGTTTCCATTATTTCCCCATCTATTTGCCACGAAGTGATGGAACCAGATGCCATGATCTTAGTTTTCTGACTGTTGAGCTTTAAGCCAACTTTTTCACTGTCCTCTTTCACCTTCATCAAGAGGCTCTATATTTCTTCTTCACTTTCTGCCATAAGGGTGGTATCATCTGCATATCTGAGGTTATTGATATTTCTCCTGGAAATCTTGATTCCAGCTTGTGCTTCATCCAGCCTGGCATTTCACATGATGTACTCGGCATATAAGTTAAATAAGCAGGGTGACAATATACAGCCTTGATGTACTCCTTTCCCAATTTGGAACCAGTCTGCTGTTCCATGTCACAGGGTGAGTGTAAATGAACCCAAGCCTAATATCTAATGCTAATTAAAGTGCTAGAGCGGTATAGGGAAAATAGCAACAATGTGCAGTCAGAAGACCTGAGCTCAGATCCCAGGCTTGAGCATTTATGAGGTTTTGATGACACTGCGAAAGTCTGATATTATTTTATTAATTCTTCACTGAATTTCAGTTTCTCCATGTGAAAAATGGGGCTAATGCCTGTGTCCATCAAGATATGCTAAGCTGGGATGCAGTAACAAATAGCACTGACTTGTCAGTGACTTAAAACAGCTAAGATTATTTTGCTTATATATCTTTCCCCGTTCATTTGGAGACTTCTCTCTACGTTAGCTTCATTCCAGGATCTAGGCTAATGGAACAGTCACTGACTGGAATATTAATGGCCATCCTGGCAGAGGAAACAGAAAACTCATGAAGGCCTCATATTTTTACTTAAATGCTCAGCTTGAGTTTGACAAACATTATTTCTGGAAGCTCAGCGTTCTCTGGACAGAACCGGTTGTATGATTCCCCCAAGCACTGTAGACCAGGAATCATTCTCCTGCTATACGCTCTTAGAGGAGTGGGGAACTAGAACCTCCTGGTGAATGGCATTAACGGCTACCTCGTCCCCATGCTGGCAACCTGAGAGGGATGCTGGTAAAATTAGCTGAGAAAACATGTAGGAAATGAGACATTATGTAGAGAAATGCAGTATAAAGAATAAATTCTAAACTTTTGAGCCTTAAAAAGCAGTGAATAATTCCTTATCTCTTCCTCCCTCCCCCATTTAAATTCACTTTCTTCTGAGAAATGTGACTGATAGGAACTTCTAAATTTATCTGCTGAGGTCAGAAGCCTGCATTTCCTGGTCTAATAGTTCAGGATGCAATAAGGGAGCATACCTTTCAGCACCATATGACACTGAAATGGTAATGCTAACTGAGCTCATGAAGAAAGAGTGTAATCCATGAGAAGTATCATAGAATAGTAGGATTTTTAGATCATGAGGATCCCAGCCTACGTGAAGATCTCAGCCTACATGCACATTTTTTTCAGAGAAGAAAAGAGAGCCCCAGAGAAGGGCTATAACTTGTTCATGGCCATACCCATGAAGGGCTGTACCCACAGTCACACGGCAAGATAGTGGCTGGGCTGAGACCAGGGTCCAGGTCTCCTGCGTCTCAGCCATACCATGCTGTCAATTTCTTTTCTCTGCTTTTTCATTCTGATGTGGAATGTTTATACCAAATCCAGCCAGGCCTGCAGTTAATCTATTTATCCTTTAAGCTCTCTGAGTTATACCCCCAAACCATTTCTTAGCAATCAAATAGGGAAGTAAGTAAAGGGTCATCTCTAAGTCTTTAACCAGCCTGCGATGGCATAATTCAGTATTAAATACCTGCCCCTCAAGGAAGATTATATAAACAGTGACTTTTTAAAAGGGGAATTTTAGGGAGAATGGATACAAGTATATGAATGGCTGAGTCTTCACTGTTCACCTGAAACTATCACAATATCGTTAATTGGCTATACCACAATAGAAAAGTTTAAATTTTTTTAAAAAGTAACTAAAAAATGACAAAAATAAAAATCCTGTCCTCAAGGAGCTTCCTGTCTGGTGAGGGAGGTGATATGAGTATAGACACAAATTAGAGCGTCAAGACGGCTAAGTTAAAGGTACTCTGAGGGGAATCTGGAAGAAGGTATGTGTGCAGGAGAAGGGGTGGGATGGGAAGCAGTCAGGGAAAGCTTCCTGGAGGAGGTGTCACTTGAGCTAAATCCTTAAAGGATGATGAGGGTGAAATGGGGGCGATAAGCAAAGGAAGAAGGGCATTCCAGGCAGAAGGAGGAGCCCAGATAGATAACTGAAGAGGATAAACAACACAGCACAGCTCATTCAGGGGTCTGCTGGGTCCAGAAGTCTGTGCAGAAATGACAGGCCATAAGAGAGTGACAGGCAGGGGCCAGTTCTCCAGGCCTTTGGTAAGCCCGAGTGAGGAGCATGGACATCCATCAGCTGAAAGCTTGAAGGAGCAGAGATTATGGTTATTATCGTGGCTAGTCTGTAGGCTGTGGGAAGATGGGCTGCTAAGGGGTTTGAAATTTACTTCTCTCTGGCAAAAACCAGTCAAGTGGTTTAGAAGAGAAAATGAACCCACTTCAAGAGAGCTTGAAGTTGTGATTATTGATAAGTGGCATTCTTGAATGTCAATAAAACAGCACAAGACCCTGCCTAGTTCTCCTCAGCTCCCAGAGTAGAAGCATACACTTTTTTTTTTTTTTCACATTTTTTTTCTCTTCCAGCCCCCAGGTGAGGGATATTTCTGGTGGGAAACAACAACAACAACTCTCATCTGATAATTTCTTTTTTCTGATTCTCCTAATCGCAGAATAAGCAGGCTCATGCTTAAGGACAAACAAATAGATTTCAGCGACTCAATAGAAGACTTTGGGCGCAGGCCATATTTTCCTCCTTGGGCAGGAGTCCCCATCTCCCTGTGCCACTCCCTCCAACCACATCACAGAATTTTCATCTTTTTATTGACCTTTCTCTTCCACGTTCTCTGTCTATGCCTCACAAAGCCCAGAGTCGAGAGGGTGCAAGGGAGCTCAGGAAGTGCTAAATAATAGAAAGGATGGCTGAGTCCACGTGGCAAACTGAAGTCTGTATTTTGTGAATGTAGTTATGCAGAAGTTCTCACAGTGAAATCAACCTAGGATAACAATTAGTTGTACATTTAACAAATCATTCATTCCTCAGATATGTGAATGTTCATTATTGGGTAGGCATTGTTCTAGGCTTTTGGGGAGCATCAGTAAATAAAACAGACAGAATCTTTGGTTATGATGTTTACGTCCTAGAGAGAGAGGTCAATGAACAGTCTACAATGACAGGTAGGATAATGACTGTGAAGAAGAAAAATTGAGCAACATTAAAGAAGTAGTTGGTGGTGATCAGGGAAGGCTTACTGAGGTGGTGACATTTGAAAGAAGACCAGAATGCAGTGAGAAGTAAATGGTGAAAATATGTTCAAACAGAACTGTCCAGGGTGGAGGGTACAGTAAGAACAGGGTCTACAAAGGCTCACTCTGCCCTGGGAAGAGCAAAGAGTTCACTATGGTCAGAGAAAGGGGAGTGGGGAAAAAATGAGGTCAGAGACATCCTGGGGTCATAGGCACGGCCTCCAAATCACTACTGAAACACTCCAAATCACTTCAGTCTGGTTACTAGATCTTTCAAGGAGATCAGTTCATCGTGCATATATATATATACACATACACACACACTAATATATTAGTTTCAAGGGTATGACACAGTGTTCAACATTTTTATATATGTGTATATTATATATATGTGTATACATTATATTTATGTGTGTATATATACACATATATATAAATGTTGAATCACTATGTTATACACCTGAAACTAATATACGTCAATTATACTTTAATAAAAAATGTTAAAAATTTTAAAACTGTATATGTTTAAAGCCTTTAAATAGCTTTTTAAAAATCTTGAGTTTTTAAGCCTTAATGTCCTCATCTGTAAAATGAGAATAATTGTACCTCATAGGATTGTTGAGAGGATCAGATGAGATATTCCTGGCGTAAGATGAACTTCAGTAAATGTTACAGAATAAGTGAGCAGTTATTATTATTGTCATTACTTTTGCTGTCTCTCTGTTTTAGAATTGGAGTAGAGAGGTTTATGTGACGCTCAGGGCTTTCCTCCTCTTTCGCGTCCGCTTTGCCTGGAACATCACTGAGTACCACCATCTCCTTTGTGTGTCTCTGCTTTCCTTTCTGCTATAGGGAGGGAAGGAGAGTGGCCAGGGGTATTCACAGTCAATCCTGTTTCAAAAGGTGACTCACTGATGAAACACATCCAGGGGTAAAGGAATGCTGTACTTCTAGCTGCAGTAAGAGCTGGGTAGTTCCAGTCTCAAAACACAAACAGGAACTGGAAGCAGACCTCCACCTGAGTGCTGGTGGTAGCATGTTACAGTGGAAAAGCCTATCTTTTGCTTGTCATGGGTTCAAGCCTGAGTCTCATTAGTTACTGGTCGGTCAGTGGGTCCCTGGGTTAGTCTGTCCTACTTTCCTGAGCTTAAGTTCCCTTCTCTGTAAAATGGAAAAATAAATACTTATCTCTGAGAAAGAGAGAGAGAGAAAATACATAGGTAATATTTAAGTTGCATAAACATGCAATTATCACAGGAACTGTAGAATAAATAATGACTATGTCAGGTAAAATATGTTAGAAAAATTGCATGCCTACACAGACCGGCCTCTCACAAGTGGGTTAATAGCATAGGTGCATTTTGTTACATGATGATGAGATTGCCTTAGAAAGCAGATGGTAGAATACAAGGGATTTTATATTAAGCATTTAATGAGGGCTAGTGAAATGAAAGATTGGGGTATTTGATTGTGAGGAAGAAAATGAATCCTCTTTTATAGAGAATGCTGGCTTAGGAAATTGCCTGTTACCCAAGAGCCATGGGACAGGACAATTGGGTCTATATCTGTCTCTCCTAGGTGATCTGCTCTAGAAGCCTCTGTCTGGGTTGAATGTTGCTTCTCAAAAAATAAGAAAAACACCATGAAGGTGCTGCTTTCTGGGTAGGCAGGTGATCCAGTGGCTTGAAGTCACTTGATATTTTACTTTCTCTTAGTTTGAAATGCTATACAAAACCTCATATTTTAAATATAATCAGTCTCCCCTTAAAAGTGCTAAAAATCTCCCAGCAAAATAAAATTATTTTCTCCTAAAGGCTCCAATCCTCCTCCCACTTTTCATATTGGGGTGTTAGTACATATTCCACTAAAGTATTTAAATGTTTTTAATTAGACGATGATAAGTCACTGTTTTCCAAGTCTGCCCTGCATGGGGCAGAATCATCACTCTCATTATGCTCCATTTCAAACAGGGGGCCTGGAAAAGGAATTCATTAGCGGAGCTGCTGCATACGGTGGGCCAGCCTCCCTTGGTGATGCTGCTGCCTGGAAAAGTTTCAGCTCAACACCGCTAATTGAGGTTTGTCACGACATGTGAACATGTATATGTATACACACATACACACAGATGTCTAAAGGATATTTCTTGGTTTGACGTCTCCAACATACAGACGTGACGGGAGTGATTTAAAGGATCCCGAAAAGGTTTGCCCAACTCACACCCTTTCTCTTGTCCATCCGTCACTACATGCGCGGCTCTGCTACTAGGATCAGGCCCTGGGGAGAAGGAATTGTCCAGTCACTTGCTCTGATGTTTAGAAGTCTTTTCTGTAGTCTCATTAACCACAGATTAAAGTTCTGAGCTTCTAAGGTTCTATCCTACTTCTCCAGTCCCAGCTCAGACCACTGGCCCCCACCTCTACCCCACTGCCTTGCCACATTTCTTGCCCATAGGACTGCTCAGCATTCCTGAGTATGGCATGCATGTATTCCCATACCTCTGTGCTCTCACCCACACTGTTCCTTCTACTTGGCATTCCCTCCCCTTTGTTCTCTGGCCAGCAATGCCCAATTCACTCCTCAGAGCCCAGTAAAATGTCTTCCATTCACTCTTCTGCCTCTTTGCTTCAGTGACCCTTGGCATCTAGTACTTCCCACCAGACAGCACCATTATACACTGTGCGGTCTTTGTGGAATGCCTGTACATTAGGATGCACAGAGCAGGAGCTTTGTAATCAGACTCACTGGTTCCAGTTCTACTCACTCACCTCCTGGCCCTGGACCTTACACAAAACGTGTAACTTCCAAGACCCAGGTTCCTCAAATATACTACGGGAACAACTGTGTGGAAACATGATTAAACCTGCATGGCGTGTTTGAAGTGAAACCTGCATATCATAACATATGTAAGGTGATTAGTAGGTGGAAGGTATCAGATGTCACAGCTTTGAGTGTATCCCCAGATCTGTAATGGGGACTCAAGAGCTATGTTCTGAGCCTTATGACTCTCTAGGTATGACAGTTTAGAGGCATTTAACACTTAACAGAGGAGCATTTTAAGAAGGAAAACTTACTACAAATCAATTAGTCATCAAAAATAAAAGATTACCATCCTGTTATTGCCTACATTATCAATTCTCATTATATGTCTGTTAGGTCATACTGACAAATACAGACTTCTTCAAGAAGGCTCCAAAAATGAAAGGATCTCAGATTGGAGAAGCTTGACCTGATACTGGGGCTCAGTGAATGCCAATAACATTGGCTGAGTCAATAGCTGTGAATTAAATATGATCCCCAGACAGGAAACTAGAACTGAGTGGGAGGAGTATGAGGGTAGGTGGACAGAGAGTAGGATTTCAACCCAGGGCAGGACAGGAAATTTGCTCTGCCAGGAAGCAGAAGGGAATCTGCCACGTGGAAACAGGAAGCTGAGAAGAAACAATGGAGCAAAAGAGAAAGGAAGAAAGAAAGAGAAATTTTCACAAATCTGTCACCTAGGTGATAGCATCTGGGTTTCTCCAGGGGCTCAGCAAGTAAAAAATCCACCTGGAATACAGGAGACACAGGAGACCTAGGTTCGATCCCTGGGGTCGGGAGGATCCCCCAGAGGAGGAAATGGCAACCCACTCCAATATTCTTGCCTCAAAAATCCTATGGACAGAGGAGCCTGGCAGGCTACAGTCCATAGGGTCACAAAGAGTTGGACATGGCTGAGCAGCTAAGCACACACAACCTAAGTGATAAAATCTACGTGATCTTAAGGCCTAGTTAAGCTCTTCAGTGTTTGATTTATTCATTCCTTTCTACATTCATGTATTTATTCGTTCACATATTTATCCAATACCCACTGTACTGCAGATGAATTTCAGGTAAATGGGAATTAAGAATGGTTCCTGTCTTCTTAGAGCTCACATTCTACTGGGGAAGGCAAACATGTCTTCTTACTCTGCTTCTATCAACCATTTCCTCTATTGTTCTCCAATTGTGTAAAGTTCCTTTTGTAAATGTCAGCCTGGCATTACTATGCTAAGGCAATCTAGGGAAAAAGCTAGGTTCTTCCCACACTTGAACCAGAGTTTAACAGAGAACACACAGATGAAAACAGAGGATTCTAAATCTCTCCCCAAGCAGAGGTTCCTATTTTAAAGCAATTGTCCCTCGCCTTAGAAGATTAAGGTTTTGTCTGAACAACTCTGCTTTAATAATTTTAGACAGAGTATTTTGAAAGACAGTGAAAAAAATGCGACATTGAAGAACAATATTTTGCTGAGAGGAATCCAAATGACAGAGAAGGATCTACATTCACCCAGCATCTGCTGTGTGCTATGATGCAGGTATTTAAAAGTGAAAGTGAAGTCGCTTGGTCGTGTCCAACTCTTTGTGACCCCATGGACTATAGCCTGCCAGGCTCCTCCGTCCACGGGATTCTCCAGGCAAGAACACTGGAGTGGGTTGCCATTTCCTTCTCCAGGGGATCTTCCAGACCCAGGGGTCGAACCCAGGTCTCCCACATCGCAGGCAGACGCTTTAACCTCTGAGCCACCAGGGAAGCCTAATGTAGGCATTTGTCCACATCTTCTGATTAATGAAGGAAGTCCTTTGGAGGCACTCTTCATATCTTCTTTAACAGAACCATTTAGGAAACAGCTATCAGGGAGAAATACTGAGTGTCCTCTTGACACCAACACAGTAGAGCAAATAGGAGAGCCAGACATAACTACTCTAGAGATTAAGTCTGATTCTAAAGTCCACTCAACCAGAAATGATGGAAAATAATATTAACTATTTCAAAAGTGAGACAATAGATGGCTCACCTATTTGTTCATTACTCACTTCATTTATTCAATGAATGTTTCTTGAGTACCATCCATGTGGCATGCACAGTGTCAGGTACTTGGATACAACATCGAATAAGACATGATCTCTGCCCTCAAGAAGCTCACTCTGGTGGAAGAGCCAATCACCAAGGTTAAAGTACAGTGTGGCAGAGCCATGAGAGAGGTCAGCAAAAGTAGCCGCAGCACAGCGTGGAAGGGACTGTTTATGAGACGGGGAAGCGCCCCAGCAATGGAACCCAAAGCACAGAGGAGAGGACATTCCAGGCAGAGAGATTAGAATTCCTGATAACTTAGCAGTAATCGCTTTATAAGCCACAACTCAGTAAAATGGGGCGCGGGCCCCTTGCTTTGCTACCTAATACACGTCATTACTTTTGATTTGATTGTAGCTTATGGACTTGTGAAAATGTATTTCATACTTTAGGAAAAACACAGTCCCAAAGCATATAGACAAATGATGGCTCCAATCATTTGCCTCTGTCTTACTGTGCTAAGAGGGAAGCATCTTAGCATCCTCTTATGCAAAACAGAGCCAAAACTGCTGCCTAGAAGGGTTATCATAAGGGTTCCATGAGATATTGTGCATGCAGCTCCTAGGACTGGGACTGTTCAATGTTTATAAGTACCTGGTATTTTTCTGCCACTATTATTACTGCTACTATCACTACTATTATTATCATGAACAAAGATTAAGGTTTTAAGTTAATGCCTTTGACTGCAACTGTTTCTGGAAAGAGAGATATATTAGAAGAAAAATTGCCCCTCGATAAAAAGGTTTTCAATGTTCTCTATTAGGAATCATGAGCAATTTGACCTTGTAAAAAGTAAAATGGTCTGAATTCTTTACATCCTGGCTTGGTTCCTAAAGGCAGCTAAAGGGATATTAGAGACAAAGAGAAACATGGCAGGGAAGGCAGCAGCCTTAATTTCCAAGGTGAATCAGATGGATAGCCCCAGTGCCCAGCGGTAAACCTCTTAGTATTTATGAAACTGAAATTACACCATTCCAATAAAAAGGAAAGTTAAAGAAGGGTACACTCTACATAATGGCCTCTTGTTAGGCCTTCTTGATTACCTGGGCTCTGTTTTCCTGAAAACCCCCAGCCCTGTTGTGTTTCAGGGCCACCATCCACTGGGGGCAGACAGGAACTCTTTATTTAGCCAAATGAGAATTTACACTTAAATAAAAAATAGTAGAGGCGTTTGGTTTGGAGAAACAATTACCTAGACTCCACACCGCAGCTGCAAATTGCATCGGCAGTAAAAGCAAGTCGGGGGCACAGATTACAGCACTGCTGCCTGACATCAAAGGCAGCCAGCCTTGTTTCTTCATCTGCAGTTTGAACATTATTTCTCTTTGATCTTGGACACCGAGAAGCAGTGTGGGGAGGCAGGGAGGAGAGGAGGTGCTGTGTTGATGTGTAACAACACACGGCCCACTGATGTTGCATGGTTGAAATGCCAAGCGGGGTCAGAAAAACATCACTGAAACAAGAGGCTGAAATTCAGAAAAGGAATCAAGATGACAAGGTTTCATCCAATCATTCCATCAACAAGTCTTTTTGGAAAGGCATGCCCATTCCTGTGCAGGCCCTCAGAGGGAAAGGGAAGGGAAAGATGAGAGGGAGCAAGAGGGTCCCATGCTTTAGTCAGAGACCTGACTTCAAGGCCACATTTGGTCCTACTGCCTGCAGGATCTGGGACATCTTACTTAACTCTTTGCATCTTGGTTCAGAGGGTAAAGAATCTGCCTGCAATGCGGGAGACCTGGATTCGATCCCTGGGTTGGGAAGATCCCCTGGAGGAGGGCATGGCAACCCACTCCACTATTCTTGCCTGGAGAAACCCCACGGACAGAGGAGCCTGGTGGCTACAGTCCATGGGGTTGCAAAGAGTTGGACATCACTGAGTGACCGAGCACAGCACACAGCACTTCCTATCTGGCCCCTCTTCCCGTTTGTTTACATCTAGGCTCCTGTCCCTTGAAGGTTAAACTTAGCCTTCAGAATCTGGGCTTTAATCCATCCTCATCTCTGTCTCATCCTTAACCCAAACCACAACCTTCTTAGGGTGGGCATCCTGTATTACCTTTAGCCCACAGGCCCCCCAATTCCTACCTCCAAATCCTTAGGCTGGCACCTCAATTATTCCTCCCACTACTCATTTAGAGAAAGAATTCAGACAACTGCAAAGTACTTAACTATGCACTATAGGGGCTACAGAGATAAAACAAACACAGCCCAGCTCTGAGTCAGAGGTGGGGTGACGTGGGGGACTTCCATCTAAGCTAGGAAGAAAGGGATTTCTCTGGCAGAGTGTTCACGGAGAAAAGATATCTGGGTGCTGATCAAGGAAGCCTTCCTGGAGGAGGCAGCATTTGAGCTATATTCTGAAGGATGAGCAGGCGTTCTCTAGGTAAGGGACTTTTCAGTTGAATGAGTTGATTCAGTGTTACACATATTTATTACCCTCTGCTCCCTCAAAGGCACTCCCGCTGATTGTCTCACACTCTCACACCCTCTCCACAGCCATTGTTGTCTAGATCAACAACTTCCAACCTGCTTCCCACAGGGATCCACAACTCCTGACTCCTGGGGATCTGTTTGAGGAGTTATCAAGGTAAGCACAGGAGGGCAAATCGTTCTGGGCCCCTCTTTCCCTGCTTCTTCTAATAAAGCAGGTCTGCTTGTTTTATTTATTTCCCCTTTGGAATAAGCTTTCTTTCCAACAACAGGCTCAAGGCCTATGGGATGTGTGCCAGCTGCAGGTCTAGACCCCAGTAGAGACTGTTGGCTTGAGCTTTCTGTCACCTGCCACGCTCTTATAATCATGACACAGCTCTCCTGTCAGCTGAAATCCAGTGCAGCCTTTGGCATATCACCATCCAGAGCTCCCCTTGTGTGTCTCGTGAAATAATAACTATTATGTTTGGTTTATGTATATATTGCATTTCATCCTTACAATGATTACCCTATGAGTTAGGCAGTGTTAGCCTTATTTTATTGATTGAAAGTGAAAGTGTTAGTTGTGTCCTACTCTGTGACCCCATGGACTATAATCCACCAGGCTCCTCTGTCCTTTGGATTTTCTGGGCAAGAATACTAGAGTCAGTTGCCATTTCCTTCTCCAGGGATCTTCCCAACCCAGTTATCAAATCCAGGTCTCATGTATTGCAGGTAGATTCTTTACTACCTGAGCCATCAGGGAAGCCCACTTTATTGATTAAAAAAATGGAAACTCAGAAAAGTTAAGCAACATGCCCAGTGTCACAGAGATGGTAACTTCTATACTAGGCATCCACCCCTGTTGCGTCAGTATAGAACAAAACATATGAACACCATTGTCCTTTCCACTCTCAGCTCACCGTAATCCCCCGTACATATCCTATAAACCAACAAACTTTTGCTTTTTCAAAAGATGAATGTTCTTATACTATTCTGTTAAAACCAACTCCTAGGCTTTTCATCTCAGTATTAATAATTAGTACTATCTTCTACCTAATGAGCCAAGCTCAAAAATAAGGACTCCTTTTACACTCAAGTCTCTTCCCTTCCACCCACAGCCAAAAGACCCACCAAGTCCCATGGGTTGCTAATTTTTGCCATATCTGTTAAGATGCTTTTGACTGCAAGTTGTTTCTCAAAAAGGACTGAAAAAAACTTTAAGTGGCTCATTGTCATATGGCACAGACGATTCTGGAGTTGGGTAATTAAGAGATTCAATTGAACTTTCAGGGTAAGTTCTTAGGTCCCCATGGGGCTGGCTTGACTTCTTCAGCTTACCAACTCCTAGACCTAGGATGGACAACAGGATGCCTATGCTGGGGTCTTTCCTCAGTTACAACTAGAGACTAAAAAGATGAATTTCTCCTTTTAATCAAGAGTAAGAAACTGCTTCCCTGAAGCACCTTCTGCTCTCTGACCCCAGTCTCCAGAAAAATTCCAGTTCTGTTCATTAGCCAGAATTGTATCACACGCCCTTATTAGCCCAGACCCCAGTAGAGGGAGGAGACAGGCCATGGCTGAACAATCATGAGTTACTTCCTGATCTGGGGAGGGTCCCTTGTTAGGGCAATGGCTAAATGAAGAGTCAGCAGCCAAGCAAAAGCAGGTCTCCATCAGCAGGGAAGTAGCCGGGAAGGGGAGAGAATTGGGGGCATAGCCAGCTGCACCCACTGTAAACCCTCCCACATATCCCATCCTCTTCCACCCCAAAGTTCCATAGCTCAGCCAATGTTGTGCCTGTATCCCTTACCCTAAATTCTTGTAACAAGTTTCTAAGTGGGCTCTCTACTCTCTAATTGATTTTTTTCTAACCCAACAACCATTTTGCAGCCAGAATGAAGTTTGCATAACACGAATACAATTATATCTCATTCCACTGCAATATTTCAGTGGCTCCCTACCACCACTTTAGGGCATCATACAAACTCTCCCCTAAATCTTAAGCTTATTATTATTATTTTTAATGTCATTTTAACCATGTTTACTAAACTAAGATTATGGTATCTGGCCTCATCACTTCATGGCAAATAGATGGGGGGAAAATGGAAACAGTGACAGTCTTTATTTTCTTAGGCTCCAAAATCACTGTGGACTGCAGTCATGAAAGTAAAAGATGCTTGCCTCTTGAAAGAAAAGCAATGACAAACCTAGATAGTGTATTAAAAAGCAGAGATGTTACTTGGCAACAAAGGTCTATATAGTCAAAGCTATGATTTTTCCAGTAGTCATGTATGGATGTGAGAGCTAGACAATAAAAAACACTGAGCACTGAAGAACTGGTGCCTTTGAACTGTGGTGCTAGAGAAGACTCTTGAGAGTTCCTTGGACTGCAAGGAGATCCAACCAGACAATAATTAAGGAAATCAACCCTGAATATTCATTGGAAGGACTGATGCTAAAGCTGAAGCTGCAATACTTTGGCCACCTGATGTGAAGAGCTGGCTCATTAGCAAAAAGACCTTGATGCTGGGAAAGACTGAAGGCAGGAGGAGAAGGGGATGACAGAGGATGAGATGGTTGGATGGCATCACTGACTCGATGCACATGAGTTTGCACAAGCTCCGGAAGATGGCAAAGGACAAGGAAACCTGGCGTGCTGCAGTCCACAGGGTCACAAAAAGTCAGATATGACCAAGTGACTGAACAACAGCAACAATAACCATATTTAAGTGTACAGTTCGAAGGCATTACATTCACACTGTTGGGCAATCATCACCACTGTTTCCAAATGAAAACCCCATATAGAAACTGTAACTATTAAGCAATAACTCTCCATTACCCCCTTACCCCAGTCCCTGGCAAGCACTGTTCTACTCTCTCTGTTGGTTTTTGTCTTGTTTTGTTGGCATGTAGAATCTTAGTTCCCCTACCAGGGATCAAACCTGTGCTCCCTGCATTGAAAGCATGGATTCTTAACCACTGAACACCAGGGAAGTCCCACCAGCTTGAGCTTTATCTGCCTCCCATCTCCTGCTATCTCATAGCACTGGGAACACCAGATCACCCTGAAGAACCCTGCTCATCATCATTCAGGACCCCATTAAAGAGTTTCTGTCCCAGCTTCTAGATAAATAGGGGCCCAAAGCACTGAATCTAGTTTACTGGGCATGCGGGTATGGTGAAATTGACCCAAGGCAGCAGAGTGTGTCATGAGGAAAGCTGGGGACAGAAGGGGATTTGGGAACATGACATTTAACTAAAGGGTGCATCCAAGGGGATAAAAGAAAAGAAAACAAGGGACAAAGCCCAAGAACAGCAATAGGGGACGTGAGAAGAGTTCTGAGAGACTGCCTGAACTCTGGAGGGGACTTTATGACAGTCCTGGGGACTTTGGCTGGCACGGGAAGGAGATGACAAGGTCCCAGCAGGTCCTCCCCTGGTCCTTTTGCTCTTGCATCCGTTGTTTGTCCTTTGCTAGCTCTGTTCTCTACTGTAGAACGATCCCTGAAGGCCACATTTTTCTAGGCTCCTACCTTAGCCATCTACTAGCGAGTGGAGAAGTAAAGTGAGAGGGAGAATCTCCTTATTCTTCTTGGGCTCCGCCTTGAGCAGCACCGCCAGCAGTTCCACGGCGCTGTGGCCAGACCCCCTGCTGAAAAGGCCCGCCAGGGTTCAGGTGACTTTGGCTGCCTGGCTGCAGTGACATCATCAGTCGCTGTATCCTTCCAAGCCTCAGGTGTGTGGGTGGAGGGGGTGGGGGCAGTGGTAGTGGCTTCCTGCTGCTGTGGCTAATCACAGAATGCCTCCCAGTCCCCGGATGGCTTTCCAGCTCCTCCATTGCCCTGTAACCAAATCTCTGAATTAAATATCCTCTGTTTTACATTCTTTGAATGGATTTTGTTTTCCTGATTGGACACTGACGGATGTAGACACTAAGCCAACTCCTTAAGATTTCACTGTGAAATCCCTCCTTACTCTCTCTTTTGTGTTGCTTTTAGAAAACAGAGCAACATGATGAGGAGCAAATGTTTAGCACTGTGGGAGGCCAGAATTCAGACTCCAGCTCAGCCATTCACTAACTGAAAGCCTGGCTTAAAATCCTCTAGTCTAAGTCTGGGCTTTTTCAACTGAGGTTAAAAGTAGTATATTCTTTTTAACCATCATTAAAACTAAATAAGGTATTATATGTGTAGTCTCTCAGTCATGTCAGGCTCTTTGGAACCCCATGAATTATAGTGTGCCAGGCTCCTCTGTCCATGGAATTCTCCAGGCAAGAATACTGGAGCGGATTGTCATTCCCTTCTCCAGAGGCTCTTCCCAACCCAGGGATCGAACCCCAGACTCCAACATTGCAGGTAGATTCTTTACCGCCTGAGCCACCAGGGAAATCCATAAGGGCTTTCTATTGTACAAAAATATTTAGTCCAGCCCTTGACTCAAGTGAAGTGAAGTCGCTCTGTCATGTCCGACTCTTTGCGACCCCGTGGACTGTAGCCCACCAGGCTCCTCTGTCCATGGGATTCCCCAGGCAAGAATACTGGAGTGGGTTGCCATTTCCTTCTTCAGGGGATCTTCCCAACCCAGGGATCGAACTCAGGTCTCCTGCATTGCAGGCAGATGCTTTAACCTCTGAGCCACCAGTTACTAAACTGTCCTTTATACCTGTCTTTGTCATAATGCTTTTCCACTGTGTCTCACCATTCATATTGCATTTCACTGCTTACTCACCAGGTAAGTTATTTAAGTGTCTTTGACTTCCCCTAGAGCAGTGCTTGTTAAACTTGACTGTGCATTCAAAGAACTCTGTGATTGCTTTAAAATGCAGATTCTGATTCAGAAGGTCTGCAGTGGGACCCGAGATTCTGCATTCCTATTCTTATAGGGAAGAACAATTCTGACTCCATGGTAGACATGTTTCTTTTACTTTAACCTTTGTATGCTATTGCTTTTGCTTTGAGTTAAGAATGTTGCCTGTAGCCTGAAATATACAGGATAGCCTATTCTCAAGTCTCTGACCTTTAAAGGTGTAACACTTTTCCATTCAGAGAATAACATTTGTCTTTTTCAAGGTTTACAGGAATATTGTGACCTAACCCACATGGACAACTGCAAGAACAAATAATTCTAAAACCAAGAAATTTGCAGTAGCCAACCGAACCCCTCCCTCACCTTGCCTTTAAAAATGCTTTGCTGAATCTTTGGGGGCACAATCCACCTGTCTCTTTGCATGACCCTGCAATAAACATTTCTATACACCAAAGTCCAACGTTTCAGTTTGTTTGGCCTCACTGTGTATAGTCAGGCACGTGGATTTGCACTGGGTAACAATCACTTCCCCCAGCTGGTCCAAGAATCATACTAAGAGTAGCAAGTCTCTAGACTAAAGCTTGGCACATTTTTTCCTATACAGAATTATGTGGTAATTATTTCAGGCTTTGGGAGCCACACAGACTTAGTTACAACTGTTCAACTCTGCCAGGAGATCTTTATTTATAGAATCAGGCCCTGAGTAGGACTGGCCCCAGGGCTAGAGTCTGCCCCCTCCTGCTCATCAAATTGTCTCAGGACAGCAGCATACAGAAGGCACTCAATAGATGTCTGATGTGTGATTGTATATACTCTATGTATATTCAGTCCCTGTACAACTAGACACTCTGAAGCTAATATTTATTGTTTACTGTGTCCCAGGAAGGGTACTAAGTACATTACATTCCTTAATGCTCACAACCCTCTTAAGTGGTAGGCATTATTCCTATTATCCACATTTTGCAGATAAGGCATATATGTTAGAGATGAGTCCATAGGTTGCAGGAAAGCCAGCAGGTTTCTAGCCAGGGCAGATTTCCAAGTCTAGGCCCTGTATCTCTAAGCAGTGAGCTTGCATGGAGGTCCCTTCCCATGATTTTCCTGGTGTTATTATACTTTCCTGGAAAGCTAGAATCATACCAGTCCTTTTTCTTTTCTCTGTCACTCTAAATTCCCATAGTAGTGCTGGGTACATGGTAAGTACTTGTCAAAATACTCCTGATTGTTATTTTAAAATATCCCAGCCATAACACTTATTGCTGTGAATCTGGTCACAGGGAAAATATCTTGACAGTCTCTGTGTCCTCAGCATATACAAAGTAGAAGTTGAGCCTGAAGGGACCAATTATTATATCTAAAAATGCCTTTAAAAACTATTAATAATTTAGCAGTTACATTCATGCAAACAAACATTCCTGACAGTGTCTAAGTCCCTGGAGGTCAGAGGCTCTGTGTCCAGCAAAGACCTGGGCATTTAATGTATATGTGTGGACCACTGAAAGGAGGAGCACAGTAGGACGGTGAGAAGACAAGGGGATTGGCAGCTCTTACCCTGACTCAGCTGCAGGCTAGTTTCGTGTTTTTATAACCTTAAATTTCTCACCAGAAAGTAAGGACCTAGGGATAGAGCACCATTTGGGTGCTTTAAGTTTTAAAATGCTATTGCTTTTTTAAAAAATGATATCATCAAAGAGATTTTGAAGAGTATTTGCCTTTAATGATTATGACCCCAAACTACTGGGATTTAAAAATTAACGTCACTTCTGGGATGTGATTGGGGTCCCTGTTTATGGCAGTATCATCCCTTTTGTATTGCATCCTTTTGGTCCACCATGCCTATCAATTTCTAATTTGTTTCAAACCAAGAAAACAGATCACAAGGATTATTATAATTGCTTGTAAAGAAGGTGTAAATTGATCATAATATGGCAGTCTTTGAGATTTCTCTAAATAATGAAGATGAGTTATAATGCATAGGCTTTGTGATAGCTATTGTGGTGAGGATATGCACGTGTGTGTGCATTCACACACGTGCATGCACATGCACACTTACACACTTATTTACATTATCTGTTAATGAGGTCACTTGACCCTGGATAAAAGTAATCAATAAGACAGTGATACTGTGTTATTGTCCCTACTTAATGAACTAGGAAACCACAAATTAAGATGGCTGAGCAACTTCTGCCAGGGTACACACCCAGAAACTAGGACTCCTGATTTCTATTCCCTACGTGACGGCACAATCAAAATAAACAAACAAAAAAAGAATCTGTGGTCTCCAAACATTCCCCAAGCTACCAACATCTTGAAGGCAAATCCCCCAAACATCTCTGTTACCTTCTCTTCAAGGCTACCTTGTACCAGACATGGAGAAGTGCAGGGCTGCATTAAAAACCAAGTTAATGGCCTAGTCTCCTGACATCTACCTGGAATTCTAGTAGGAGGAATAGGCTAGTCTACTCACCCCTGAGACCCCATTGTTTACGGGATGGTCAAGGGCATATCCCCTACCATAATATTGTTGCCAAGGAGCCTCCCTTGTCCTGCAAATCTGAGGCTATTTGTCAAACCACTGAGACCACCCCAAAGGGAGAAGGCAGGCCCCACCTTAGTCTTGTCCCCAAATTCCCTCTTAACCTCTTTTCATTCTACAGGTATCTGGGTGTGACCAGCTGAGAAATCAGCAGCAATTGCTAACATTTATATGGCAGGCTCTGTAATGAACACTTTACATTTACAAACACATTTCATACTCACAATGACCCTGTGAGATAGGCACTATTCATGTGCCCATTTTACAAATGAGGAAACTGAGTCACAGAGAATAACACACCCACATGGTTGTCAAATGATGGAGCTGAACAGACACCCAGACAGTCTGCTATCATCAGTTACCACAGCTGTTAGAGAAAGACAACCCCTGCCCTCATGGAGAATCTCCATGATGGGAGACACAGAGATAAAACATCAATTTTTACTAATAATGATATGAAGGAGATATTCCAGGAGGTCTGAGAACATATATTGGGGAGCTGATCCTTGTGGAGAAGAAGAAGAATATCTCAGAGATTTCCCTGGGAAAAAACTGTTAGCATTGAGTTCCCCAGGATAAGCAGGAGATCATCAGGTTGAGTGAGATATGGGTCTCCTAAGCAGAAGGATGGAGAAGGCAATGACACCCCACTCCAGTACTCTTGCCTGGAAAATTCCATGGGCGGAGGAGCCTGGTAGGCTGCAGTCCATGGGGTCACTAAGAGTTGGACACGACTGAGCGAATTCACTTTTGCTTTCCACTTTCATGCATTGGAGAAGGAAATGGCAACCCACTCCAGTGTTTTTGCCTGGAGAATCCCAGGGATGGGGGAGCCTGGTGGGCTGCCGTCTATGGGGTCGCACAGAGTCAGACAGGACTGAAGTGACTTAGCAGCAGCAGCAGCAAGCAGAAGGAAGATGAAGGTAGAGGCCTCAAGGCAAAGAAGAGCGTGAAGCATGTAAGAAACTATAAGAAGCCAGTGTGGTGTTCAGAGGGGTCGGAGAGAGGCAACAGATGAGGCTAGAGGGAGAGCCATGTTTGCACCCCACTGGCCCCAGTGGAAGGGGTGCAGGAAACTACCACTGTCTCTATCGTACATATGGGGGAACAGGGTTCAGAACAGAGGAGAGTGGAAAGCCACCCAGCCAGTGTTCTCTAAGTGACCCATAGGATCCCCCACACCTGACTCTGGCTCTCTCTCCTTGCTGTCTCTGCTCAATTAGGATTCCCACAGGTGTTTCCAAATTGAAATTATATTAAGGAAGGAAGATGAAACATTCATTGAACATTTGCTCTCTCATTTAATGTAATATAATCAAGCCCTCACAGCAAAATGTTTGAGGCTTTCATTATACTCTAACGTTCCGGAAACGAAAGGGTCAGACAGATAAAGTGCCCTGCCCACCACCATACCATGGAGGTGAAAGACACTCCTTTCAGTAGACCCCCGCCACTCAAACTCATCTGCCCCTTCCACTGCTCCATGCTGCCTCCAGTTTAAGTGGGCAAAGCAAGCAGTAGAGGATGGCCCCAAAACCAGTGAGAAATCAAGGTCTACAGGATTACATAGGGGTATCTCCTTTCTTAGCCAAGTCCATCACAAACAATAGCATGAAATGCCTCCGCCCTGTGCCCCCCCCCCCATCATCNCCCATCATCCCTGTCCCCCTCCCCACTGCCAGTCCGAGCCTCAGCTGGAAATGATGAGATGACACACTCGAAGTGAGCAACTGGAGGAGAGTTTAATAAAAGGCCTGCTTCTAAAGGTGTAGGGTGGGAAAAGGGAAATCATGGGGATAGTAATTCCGGCTCTATCATCATCCTTGTTCTGAAGCAGCAGGGGATAGAGTGGTCACCTGACCCTGGAGTGAGAGAGGGGGGCTGTGAGGAAAGGTCTGCCAGGTAGGATCTGGGAGGTTTGTCCCTGGTGACAGTACAGGGCAACACCTAGGAGAATAAATACCCCAACTCACTCACCTCCACCCCTAACTTCCTGCTGATGCTCCTCATTGGCCAAACTCAACCAAAGGTCAAAGGGTATTACGGGCTGAACTGGGTTCCCTAAAAAGCCACATGTGGAAGTCTTACCTCTAGTATTTCAGATATATCTGTATATGGATACTGAGTCTTTAGAGAGGCAATTAAATTAAAATAAGATGAATAGGGTGCACCCTAATCCAATATGACTAGTATCTTTATAAAAACAGAACACAACTTATACAGAGAGAAGACCACGTGAAGACATGGAAAAGATGGCCATCTACAAGCCAAGGAGAGAAGGGCCTCAGAAGAAACCAGCACTGCCAACATCTTGATCTGGGACTTCTGGTCTCTAGAATTGTGAGAAAATAAATCTCTGTTACCGAAGGCATCCAATCTCTGCTGCTTTGCTAAGGCAGCCCTAGAAAACAAATACGGTGGGTAAGGAAGTGGGTTGATGTGGTCCACACAGGACAGCCCCCCAAGGCAAAGAGCAGGTGGGAAAGGAAGGAAAGAGTCTACAGAGGGGCAATTGGAAGAGACCCAACACTGGTCCTATCAGGGCCTCAGAAACAGGTATTTTGTGATGTGTCAGAACAAATCCCACCTGAGCAATGCTGGACCACAGGCGAGCTGTGCTCACCTTTCTGATCAAGGAGCATCGTCCCACCATTGTACCTGTGCCTCCTCCCTCCCTCGATCACTTACCCAATCCCAGCCAGGCTGGGAGGCTCAGCTCAAGTCCCATCCTCGGACAGGTCTTCCTGTGCACTCCAGGCCACACTTCCTCTCTACCTGAATCCCCCGGGATGGTTTTACCCAATTTCCAGACAGTAAAATAATGAGCATCTTGAGAACAGCGACTGTGTCTTATTTATTTCTGATAAATGAAAGAATGACCGATGGACTGCATGAAGAAAACTAACATTTATTGATTACCATCAATGTGCCAAAGACTACTGTAAATGCTTTTTAGCATTTTAACACTGCCTGAATCAAAATGTGCCAGGCAGGAGTGATAGCAACTTACTTAACAATCTATATAGCACAGGCACCAGCGAACATGTTGGGCAGATGCTGCCATCAACTGAGGAATGGCTGGGCTCACGTGGCTGCTAAAGACCAGCCGGTACTAGGCTTGCTGCTGAAGGCTCTCATCTGTACTAAGTCACTGAATACTGGCTGAGGTTGGTATTATCATCCCCATGATAAAACCCAGAATCTTGAAGCACACAAACAACCTAAGACTGTTGTATAAAGTCAGGCAGAAAATAAGTATGTGACTAGAATTCACACCAGGGATCTCACCCACCCATGCTGGTTAGTCTCATGACACTGCCCTTGCATGGTGGTGGGGGCAGGACTAGGGGGAGGCAGCAGGGCATGGGTCCCTCACCTGGGGACATGCTCCCCTCAGACAGTCACATGGCTTGCTTCTTCCAGTCTTTGCTTAAAGACTCAGCTATTCCTCCCTTCTAAAATTAACCTCACCCCAATACTACTTTTCTTTCAAGCTTTATTTTCCTATGTAGCACTCTTTTATTGTGGTAAAATATACTTCACATGAAATTTACCATGTTAACCTCTTTTAAGTATACAATTCAGTGGCTCTGAATACATTACAATGTTGAGAAATCATTGCCAGTATCCATTTCCAGAACTTTTCTATCAACTCAAACAAAGCCTGTACCCATCAGATAGTAACTCCGCACTCACTCCCTAATCCCCCATCCCCCTCACCCCTGACAATCACCATTCTATTTGTCTCTAAGAACCTGCCTATTCTAGCTCTCTCATACAAGTGGAATCATACAATATTTGTCCTTTGGTGTATGGCTTATTTTACCTAGCATAACATCTTCAAGGTTCAACCACATTGCAGAACATGTCAGAATCTCACCCCTTGTTAAGGCTGAAAAATACTCTAGTGTGTAAATATAAACCACATTTTCTTTAACATTCATCTTTTAATGGACATTTGCCTTGTTTCAATCTTTTGGCTGTTGTGAAGAATGCTGTTATGAACAAGTATGTTCTTTATCTGTCAGCCCAGGTTTCAGTTCTTTTGGGTATATTATCTAGAATTGAAACTGTTGGATGAATTGGTTATTCCATTTCCTTTTTGAGGAACCACCAAACTGTATTACACCTCCCCAACATAACTATCTATCATACTGTATATTCTACCAATTCATTATTTATTTATATATGTCTTGTTATTTATATATGTCTTGTTAGCTTTGCAAATAACTAGTTTAAGCTTCTAAACAACTTTATAGGGATAGGAACTATTACGATATCCATTTCACATATGAGGAAACTGATGGAGAGAGAACTTACAGAAAGTTTTGATTCCTGAAAGTCACTACTCATGAGGATGTAAGCTCTTGTGAAGGCAGGGATTTCTTACTGTTTGGTTCACTGCTGTATCCCACATATCTAGAATATGCCTGGCACAAAGCAGGTGTGTTACCAAGTCCAAGCTCATTCTGGTTGATGTATGACAGGCCAATAAATCCAAGAGATGAGTTGTAGAGGCAAGGAATATAACTTTATTCCGGAAAGCTGCCTGACCGAGGTGATGGCAGAATAATGCCTCAACCATCTTATGGGGTCTGGATGCCAGGTTCTCTCATAGATCAGAAATAGTAGGAGTAAAAAGTAAAGTAAAAAGCCCATCAATCTTGCAAATATCTCCTAGAATGGGAAACCTCAGGCAGAGGATATGTTAATTTCTTCCTACCTGCCATCTACAGGTGGACAGGGTTCTGAACAAGGGCACTTTAGTTGAACAGTCAGGTAGAGGGGCAGGATTCTCTGGGGCAGGGAATTATGTATGACTATAGTAACAAAAGCAATGAAAAGCAAGTCAAAGAAACTGTTTCAACATGGAGTCAGAATTTGCTTTTCCCTGCAACAGGTGCACAAGAAGAGGCAGGGGGAGAGGCATCCAGGATGAAGTGAGATGCAAGGATCAGACCAGTGAGTGAGAACCCTATGGGGGTGACAGGGAAGGAGCTTACAGTGGGGCTGGCTACATAGTGGATAAGGCGGATGCTCAGTATGAGGAACCACAGAAGATCCTACACAATGCTTCGTGAAATTAAGGCCCAGGACGGTACTTGGCACACACAGTGTTAACAAATATTTGTTAATTGATTGGTTTCTAATCCCAGCCTTTCAGTAACTTGACATAAAGCTAAAGGCAAATCACTTCCCTTCCATGCAATTTATTTTCTTTATTTGTAAATACAGTGGATATAAGGAAATCAATGAACTAAACATTTTTTTAATTATAGAAACATTTTCTTCCCTACAGAATCCCAAACAGAAGAGTAAACACAAAGGCCATTAAAAAGGGGAGCTGGAAATCTAAAGCATCATCCCTCAGAGGTCCACTTCACAGTGGCTGAAAACTGACTTCTCTGTGCTCCAGACATCTGGGCCACCTGACCCCTGAGTCTCGTACCAGCTCTGACTTACACCTGCGTCGTTCCTACCAAAGGTCCTTCCAAAGATACTTGCTCCCTACCTACTGTCTGCTAAATCGCTTCAGTCATGTCCAACTCTGTGTGACCCCATAGACGGCAGCCCACCAGGATCCCCTGTCCCTGGGATTCTCCAGGCAAGAATACTGGAGTGGGTTGCCATTTCCTTCTCCAATGCATGAAGGTGAAAAGAGAAAGTGAAGTCGCTCAGTTGTGTCTGACTCTTAGAGATCCCATGGACTGCAGCCCATCAGGCTCCTCCGCCCATGGGATTTTCCAGGCAAGAGTATTGGAGTGGGGTGCCATTGCCTTCTCCACCTACTGGCTGACAATGCTTTTCATGCATTGAATCCCAATTTAGGGATGAGGATATTGAGGCACAGGAAGGTTAAATCACTTCTCTAAAGCTACACAGCTAATTGATTGTAGAGCTACAATCAAACCCAGCTATCGGTCTTTATTTTGCCCACAACTCTGTCTGCCTCCCACAGTGGTACACAGAATGCACCATTGAATGGGACCAAGGAAAGGATAGTTTGATGAAGAGAGGAAAAGGAGAGGAAGGAGAATATAAAGAAGGAGGAAGAAAACAGTATGATCAAGCTGGACCTCAGAAAGCACTTGACTCTCTATAGCAGGGGTGACTTCAGAGTGATACTGTCTGCCAGGGTAGGTGCACCAGGAATCAGACTGTTGCCTTTCCCAAAGTCCTAGAACTACTATAAAATGTCATCTTCTTGCTCCATATTTTCTAATCCAGAGATGGTCAAATCCTACTTTTAAAACAAAATCTTAGAGAAGGACATTCTTTAAGAGGACTTTTCCAGAAAAACAGGAGATGTCAATTTACCAAAATGAGGTCCCCCCCCACCCACTGGAACAAGAAAAATCTATGTTTTGTGCATAATAATAGGAAATAGCAAGCTGTGCATATTCCCAAAGACTTTTTTCTCCCTTAATAAATTTAATGAATTAAAATACATAGAACTCCATAAGAAATAACTGAAAAGCCTGGTAAGCATCATTCAAAGCCTTTCAATCAGTCATTTTCATATTCCCTGAAACCAGCATTTCCATTAAAGTAGTAAAACATTACACAAAAAACAGATTTTTAGCTTAACAGCAGGAAAAAATTAGAAAATTGACAATAGATAGAGGCAAAGGACAAGGCTTACCTGCAGGAACAGAGGGTTTTTCAGAGGCTCTACTGCCATCTGGGGAGGGACAATTTTTCTTGCGGGGATGAAACATTCTGCATATTATGGGGTGTTCAGCATCCCACCCCTAACCACTCTACTCTAGTAGCAACTTGAAGGCACTGTTGCTGCTGCTGCTGCTAAGTCATGTCCGACTCTGTGTGACCCCATAGACAGCAGCCCACCAAGCTCCCCCGTCCCTGGGATTCTCCAGGCAAGAACACTGGAGTGGGTTGCCATTTCCTTCTCCAATGCATGAAAGTGAAAACTGAGAGTGAAGTCGCTCAGTCGTGTCCGACTCTTAGCGACCCCAAGGACTGCAGCCCACCAGGCTCCTCCGTCCATGGGATTTTCCAGGCAAGAGTACTGGAGTGGAGTGCCATTGCCTTCTCCATGAAGCCACTGTAAACACCACTAAAACCACCTTTCCAGTGCCTCCTAGAAGGACTGAGAACCACTGGTAATCAACCTGGCAAATTTTGGAAACACTGATTTAATGCCCTCATGAATCTTCAAGCAGCTCGTAATCTAATGAGAGGGAAAGGGGGATAGGATGAATACACCAAGCTATCACCCAAGACCTCGTGTGATACACTGTAATCTGTCTGTTAAAGGTTTTTTTTAACATAACACAAAATGTAATGTCTACAAAGCATAAAAAATATTCTTAAAGGCTAGGGCCTATCTTGCATCAAAAGTGGCTAATTGAATCAACTGAAAACACAGTCTGCAAATATCAGAACCAGAAGGGAGCCCAGTGATCAGCTAGTCTAGGACGTGGCAGACCTTTCTGGATATTCTAGGTTTTGTGAGCCATGCAGTTTCTGTTGCAACTACACAAACTATATTGTGACTCAAAGGTAGCCACAGAGAGCATATATGTGGATGGGTGTGGCTGTGCTCCAATAAAATCAATTACAAAATAATTTAAATAAATGTCAAACTATTGACATATTTAAAGACAGGCTCAGCATGCTCAATGTTTTTCTTTTGCCCCAGGCTCCGGTATGGCTCCACAACACCCCTGCTACTGATCTTGTCACCATTTCAACTTTTGATAATGTGCTCATTATGGAACTTCTGACATTTGTTGTGATATTTTTTTCAAATACAGCACTCAAATATGATTTTTCTTGATGACTTGAGTTCTTGGTGCTTTCTTAAACTTTGTCCTGGGGGCTAGGGCCTCACTCATCAAACCCTAGTTGGGGGTCCTGATTCAGGCTTCCCAACCTACACCTCTGCCCCTGGTCTTCCTTGAACCAGCCCCTTGGTCCATTTCCTCAATGGCCCCACTCATTGTCAAGTGGAGTCCTAGTGACTTGGCTGTGTATTTTCATGCTGGGGCTCACATCTCGGCTCCTTCTCCCTCTCACTTATACTCCCACTTGAGAACAACAACAAATCCCCTCCCCTCTCCCCAGATCTGACAGGTCTCACCTTCAGACCCTTTGAAAGATCAGCTTCTGCTTCAAGAAGTCTTATCTATATGTACTCCCAATGCCGCTGCTTCTTAAGAAGTCTTCAGTAATCGCCAAGAAAACAGTGTCTGCCTCATCACATTCACACATCAGTGAGCCAGGCACAGAAAGGGAAACAGTATGGAAGTCTCCCTCACCAGACTGTCATCCCTCAGAGAAAGGACCAGTGGTGAGCACACAGTGGGCCCTCAGTATACATTTGCCAAGTTAAAGTGAACAAGCCCTATCGTTTAGATTTTCAGGGTTTAAATGATGACGGCAGAAACCAGGAAGCTTGGAAAAGATTGATTTTATGCTTTCAAAATGAAAGAAAGGCAATGTTATTTTGTGGATTTTATTAGTTGAAATGAAATCCCTGGGAAAATTGCCCGAGTGGGCAATGTGGATAGCACTAGACTCAGAAAATAGGCATCATCACTTGTGCCCTAACTAGCTGGTCTATGGAAGAAATATATCCATGTGCTTTATCCATTTTTGATTTCCAGTAGGCTCGTATTCTATGGAAACAGCCAATTCAGAAATAAATTACCACTCTCAGCTAAACCCCCGTTTCCCAAATCCCAAGCCTTCCTTTAACCCACTATTTAATTTCTCTTAACAAATTTATATTCGTTGAAGGGAATTATGAGGGAGACAGACGAGACAGGTCACAAACATTGGTATGCACATTAAAATAAAGAAAATTAAAGAAAGAGTAATAGGGCAGATGGGTAACCACGTAGCGTGATTTCACTTTGAAGCAATTTATTTCCATTCAAACTGTGATAAATACCCGCCAAGTGATATAATAATTACCCATTTCTTGGTGTCGAACAAGATGTGGAAATTATTCTCTGAAGTGAAAACATCCCATGGACTTTCAAAAGAGAATGTCGCACATTCAATAAAGCTACAAACCATGACCCCAAAAGAAATTGAATTGGCCTGTTTGTATTCCCATCGCTATGTCTGGAAAGTATGTTCTCAACCTCCTAGGCAAGCGTCTCTTTTTGTTTGATAAAGTCTTGTGATTTGTGACCACAAAAACTCAGAGGACTTCATAAATTTTGTGCTTTGGCACTCCCGCATGAGATCAAGCCCTGGAAAAGATGGCTGCTGCGGAGGGCACGGTCTCAATGTCATAGTCTGGGTGATTAGCAATGGTCATTTCTAAATGCCCCTTAGGCTTAACAATAATTGAATGCATTTTAAAAATTAGGTCTCCTCCCATTCAAAGCAAAGATGTCATCTGTAAACATTCATCAACCCATCAGAAGACTCTTCTTTGCTGGGATTCTTTCCTGCCCATTAACACAGGGCTGTCATTGCTTAAGGCCCACCATGCACTTGCTGGGTGTGTGCATGCATCATTTCTTTCCAAAAACACTGCCAAGAGACAAGAAGACAAACTCTCTAGTGGAAAAAAAAGCACTGGATTAAGAATGAGACTTGGATTCTAGTCCTGGATTGGTCCCTTGCCAGCCATGCAAACTTGGACAGTTCATGTAAACATCTCTGACCCTCAGTTTCTTCATCTATAAAATGGGTATGTTGCTATACCTCAAACTATTGGAAAACCGTAATGTGGTCAACAAATTTCACGTTAAGCTCCAAAGTGTTTTTTTTAGCACTGACTCCAGTGTGCAAGGCATTAGGTCAGAAGTTTTGGGGAGAGTTAGGGAACAGTTCCTACCTCAAGGAAATTTCTGTGGAGGAGGGAAAAAGCAACGGATATGCAATTCATCCCAGCAAGGTTTTTCTGAGCCTCTCTGTCATTTCCTGCTTAGGTTGCTTAGGCAACCTAGCAGATGAACTTTCCTATCCATTCATTCATTCAGTCAGGGAGTGATCCTTTGATTCCTTTGTTTATCTATTTAACAAAACTTAATCTAGCACTTTCCACGTGTCTGACCCTGGGGCACAGAGATGTGTCTCATCAAAGCCCCTGCCCTCAAGCAGCGCACAGCCTAGCAAAGAAGACCACAGCTTTACAGTGTGCAAAGTACTTTAAATAAATAGTTTATTGTTTCATCTCAAAACAGCTATTTGGAGTAGCTACTCTGATTGTTCTTAGCTATTGTAGTTGTTGATACTACTGTTGCTATTAGCTCCATTTTAAAGTTTAGGACACTGAGGATGCAGAAAAAATGAAGTGACTTAACTGCGGAGCTTTCAGTGACAGGCCAACACTGAAACTGTGGCTTTACTGCTTGAACCCAGTGCTCCTTCTACACCAAGAGTGTCTTCTAGGAGAGAGGACCTGCCGTGACCTAAGACATCTTGCTGAGACCATGACTCCATGAACCTCTCGTTAAGTTCTTTCTCTGTAGAACTGGATCCTGCTCTTTGTATCTTCCAGCACTCTCTATGGTCCAGTTGAAATAAATTTCCTTCCTTTCTTCTTTCCCAAGCATTTACTGAGCACCTGAATCCACTATGCGCTATTCATCCTGCTGGGACTTGAAGAATTAAAGGTGTTAAAGACAGTCCCTGCCTCCCGTAGCTCAGTATCTAGTGGGGGACAGAAGAAAAGGACCCAGATAACCTCAAAACTGTGTGATAAGTGCGATGACAGCAGACGCAGAGGATCCAGTATCAGCACATAAAAAGGAATCCAACCCAGCCTTTGAGGAGCAGGGAGGGTTTAACAGAAGAGGATCAGCCGAAAGAAAACCTAAAGCACCTTTGGCCAGGCCAAAGGGAAACCAGTGTGTTTCAGGCAGAGGGAACCAAATGAGCAAAGCCTGCAAGAAGAGTGAGTGTGAGACTTTGGGGGACCCACAGTTTGTTTAGGGTGGCTGACTACAGACAGCGAGAGATGCAACAGGAAGTTGCAGTTAGAGAGGAACTCCTGATCGATCTGTGAAGACTGCAGGTGAGAAGTTTAGATTTCACTCTGTAAGCAATGGGCATCACGGAGGGATTGTCAGTAGAAAGGAATGCAACCAGATTTGATTTTTAGTAAAATAACTCTTACTGGTTTTTTTGAGAATAAATTCAAATAAGCAGACTGAAATCAAGGAAATCTGCTGTGGGAAGTGCTGTGATAATGCAACAGGTGTGGGATGATAGTGATGGTGATATACATACACATCAAAATGCACGCATGTGTGTGTGCACATCTGTAATTGGAGTGTGTATGCTCAGTCATGTTCAGCTCTTTGCAACACCGTGGACTGTAGCCTGCCAGGCTCCTCTGTCCATGGAATTGTTCAGGCAAGAATACTGGAGTGTATTGCCACTTCCTACTCCAGGGGAATCTTCCCAACCCAAGGATCGAACATGGGTCTCTTGCGTCTCCTGCATTGGCAGGTAGGTGCTTTACCACTTGCACCACCTAGGAAGACCAAATTAATATAATAGAAGCAGAGTGTAGACTGAATTGAGGGATACCACCCTTAGGGTTGGTTGTTGACTTCAATATCTGCTTGAATCCAACAAAAGTACTAGATTTACTCACTGGATACTGCATCACAAACAAAACTAACAATAATAATGTTTTTACTTATCAAGTCCTTACAATAACATCAGGCGCTAAGCTAAGTTCTTTAAATAAAGTACTGCATTTAAGAACGAAAACAAATCAATAATGTTCTCATAGTTCTTCCCTTATCTTACAAATGTAGATTCCTAGGACCCACTGGTGCCATAGGAATCCAAATCTTCAGGGCTGGTGCCCAAAACTCTGCATTGAGATCCCATGTTCTTCCTGTGTGCTGAATCTTCAGAGCCACTGCTGTGAATCCCAAAGACTGTGACAATTTTATTCTGGGGAATGGCTACAATTAATGAAAAAAATAATAATTTCCAATTCCAAAAATAACAATTTCAATTAACCTGGACTGCCTTGTGCTTAATGACATATAAATTCTCCAAATAGCATGAAATACCCCAGGGACAAGTACATAAAACATTTAGCTGAGAGTGAAACTGATAGCACTTTGAAGCAGAGATACTACTCTAGAGAAAGGTGTCCCAAATGGAACAGGCTTCAACGAAAGTAGCCTCGCCTCTCTTTTAACTGTTTTCCATAAGGTGTTTGATCTATAATTATGTTTGAAGGAAGATATGTAGAGAAATAATAGAAGCAGGTTTCCACAGTCAACAAGTCTACCACATGTTTTCTGAGCATTTGTGTAGCAGTGAAACCAGTAGGAACATGGAGGTTATTAACACGAATAATGTTCAGCTTCTGCCTGCATCTATTAAGGATCTTCAGTTGCAAGTAACAGAAATCAACTCCAGCTCACTTTGATGAGTAGTTGATTTCCTAGAAGATCACTGAGGGTAGCTTTAAAATGGATCAGAGAACTAAACAATCAGACTTCATGAAGGTAGAGAGTTATGAAGCTTTAGGGATCAAAGTAAGGAGAGCTCACAGGCAGACTTTCTAAGACTGTCAACAGAATGATTCTGCTCTAATCCATGAGTCATTCTTCCCAAGAACCAACACTCAGGGAAAAAACTAGAGTCTGGTTCCTAATTTGCATGATACACACCTGGACTAAAAACATGAGCCTATGGAAAGGCTGATGGCTGAGTAGACTTGAGGAAGGACAGATTACACTCCCAGCCAAAGCACATGGGAAGAGGGGGGGAGTTCTCCAATGCCAAAGAGGGTATGGTTGACCACAGAAGGCAGAAGAGAAGCTGAACAAGCAAAAAAAAAAAAANAAAAAAAAAAAAAGCAGCTATCCATTAGATTTTTCACAATGACCTTAGTTTCAAAAGGGAGATTTTGCTGATTTTTGGTTCTCCCCATCAGCTCCCATTCCTGAAGTTCTTGCCCATGTAATCCTTATCTTTCACTCTGTGATACAAATAGATGCTGGTATTGTATGTTTTCATAGGCTCATTTACCCTGCCTATAGTTGATTGGTCCTAGGGTAACCACCTGACTCATTCTAGGCCAATCAGGGACTCTCCCTGGGATATTTAAATTTTAAATGGAGTCCTCAAGGACCTTGACAGCAATTTCCCTCCACACTCAGGAAGCTGATCTCAGGGAATGAAGACAGTTGAGAGACAGAGAGAAGTGCGGCTTTATTTGAGCCTCAGTCTCTAGTTGTCCCTGGAGTCAACGTACACCCTTCTTACCACTATGACATAAGGTAACCTAATATTGTCAGCGACAAATAAAGAAAACTCAACACTTTCTCTTTGGTCTGTGTTTGGTCAAAGTGAGAGTCTATCATTTTGAAGATCAAAAGTATCCTCAGCAATTTAAGTGCATAAATAGCTACTATCAAGGCCATTCAGGACAACTGCCATCAGAATGACCTGGTGTTTAAAAGAGGAAGAAAGCACACACATAATTTGAATAGCTCTCATTTACCAAGCATCTGGTGAGGCAGGCATGCAAGGTGCCTCACAAACATGATTCGATTACTTTTTTCATTAGTCCTACAAGGACATATTATCTCCATTTCATAGGTAAGAGAAGTTAAGCAACTCATATACAATTGCCCAGATAGGAGATGGCAAAATCTGGATGAAAATCTGATGCAGAAACACCCTTTCTTTGCCCTGCAGCCAAAAGCACAGTGGCACCCATTTCTCTTTCTAACGACAGACAGATCTCCCAGGAGCTCATCTAGAATTACAATCAAGTTGCATCTCTACCCCCTAAAATATAAAATTGTTTATTTTTGCTGAATCCAGATTCAATGTTAATTATCACCTCATTATAGCCCATTGTTATTCAGGTTGTTGCTGAGGAGTGGAGTTTGCAAACATATTTCAATAGGACTCGACCCCTCAGGCCACCAAGACTGTTGCATTTCTCTCTATGTGCACGTTTTTACAACTCTCTGTTGTTCATTATGGTAAGAATTTATAAGCCTGACACCTTGGCCAGGGAATGCCGCTTCACTATTTCTGAATTAGGGCCCTTCTGGGAGGGTGGAGTGTAGGGCAGAGTGCTTTGTTCATGCAGCCAGCCAGGATGCGTGTTATTTGTAGGCAGGATTCTATCAGTACAGCATCACAAGTCTTCTCTGCAGATGTAGATGGTACCCTGGGGTAGAAGCAGAGTGTGTCTTAAGTCAGAGGAGATATGACTTCCGCCAGGCTTTGCTTTGCCTGTAGTCAGTTGTGTGATCTTGGGCAAGTCACCTGCCCTCTCTTGGCCACCAGCTTGCCATGAGTAAAACAAGAATGCTGTTCCAGATCATCCAGTCCCATCAGACACTCTGGGTAGAATGCTGGCCAAGCACAAGAAGTGCTGTGTAAAAGGGGTGCTAGGGTCAAAGAGACTTGAGAAAAGCCACATTAGAGTTAAGCTGACTTCATTACTAATGAGCTTTCCAAGGGCCTTGACTATGCTATTGTATTTGATCACCCACAGTCTGCAACACAGGAGGCAGCACTGTCCAGACATTTTCTTTTAACTTGAAAGAATTTGATCTTTTTTCCAAGAACAACTTTTAACAGCCCACAGGACATGGTGTTTTCTTGGAACACAGTTTGGGAGACCCTGGATCAGAGGATCTGTGCTTTCTTGTGTGCCCCAGAAAACCTTGTTCATCACCTCTTTGTCTGCTCTTATTTCACTAAGTCCTCTTTCTCTGGTACCTAATCACCTCTCTCTTGAGCTGTCCACTTCTCTTCATTTCTCAACTGTGGCTTCCCCTATTCCAGAACCCACCACTCATTCATTCATTCATTCTCTGTCCCTCTCTCTTTTCTTCCCCCTTTGGCCATCCCTCCTAACTACTTTCCACATTTCCCCTCTTGAAACTATACTCTTTTCTCTGCAAAGCAGTCAGAGATCTTTAGGAAGTTAGACTGGGTCCTGCTGGCTTAAAACACTGCAGCAAAGTCCCACTGCTCTTGGTGTAAGTCCAAAGGCCTTATAATGGCCCACCAGGTCACATACAAATCTAGGCCCACCTTACCCTTGACCCCTCAGGCCACTTGCACCCTTTCTCCATATCCGGCAGCCACAGTGCCTTGGCACCTACTGTTTCCTCCGGCACATACTTCCTTGGATTCTCACATCAGTTATCCTCTTGGAGGTCTCAGGTCAAGAACCGTCACCTTAGGGAGGTTGACCTTGTCTCTCTAACTGCAATGTCTCCATATTCCTTAGTCACTCCTTCACATGTTCTTGTGTTTTCCACACATGTTGACTTATTTGCTGATGGCTTCCTCTTTAAAGAAGTGAAAATTCCTTATGAGCAAGACTCTAGTCAGCCTTATTCCGGCTGTATCTGAAGAATCTATAATGGTGCTGAGCATAAACCAGGCACTCAATAAATACTTTCTGAATGAATGAGTGAATGAATGATTGAAAATGAATCAAAGAATGTTTCTCCAATAGATGACGAGTTCCTTGATAACAGAGATGATGTTTTATACTCTTCAAAGTCCCAGCTGCATGACCATAAAAGTTTCTGTGACTATTTTCTATTCTGTAAAATAGAGATGACAGTAGGTACTTCATGGATGAAGATGAAACAGAACCTTTGATATGTTCCTAGCAAGAGTGTCTGGCAAATGTAGCTTATGGGTGACATTTTCGTTTCCATGTCATTGGTTTATGGAATCCACACTTCTTAATGCAGAGTTCAGCACAAAGTAGACTGGCAACAATAATTTGCCAAATGAATAAATGAATGGAATGAATGAGTTCTCTAAAAATTCCCGTCAATCAGATATATGAAGCGTCATGCACATGTTCCTAAAGTCTGCTATGACTCTGGACGGTGTGATCTAAATCTGATGCCCTAAAGAGAGAAGGAGTGCCTCTGAAAATCTGTAAATTACTCCTTCCTGAAGCTCTTAAAAATAAGGAGAAGCCATTGCTCTGAGATACACTCCTACCTGCCAGAGAAGGAATGGATAAAAGGGTGACTGATTTCCAGTGAAATACCAGCCACCATGCCGGACATAAAAGATAAGTCAAGCATGACATGTTCTCTGAACTCACAGACCCATAGCCCAGTGAAGGAAACAGACAAACATGCAATTACAGTATTGTAGGATGAGAGCTACAGGAGATGCTTCCTAGTACAAAGGAGGGGTGACCAAAGCAAGTCTAAGAAGTCAGAAAACGCTTTCTGGAAGAAGTTATGCCCAGATTAACAGTGAGGAATGAACAAAGACGTTGTAGAGAACAAACTAGTGGTTATGGGGAGGGGGTGCAATATAGGGGTGGGAGAATAGGAAGAACAAAGTATTCATTTCAGATAGGCTCAAGGACATACTGTTCAACACTGGGAATATAGCCGATATTTTATAATAACAGTACATTGAAAATAACCTATAAAAATTGTACAAATTTTTAAAAAAAAATTTAAAAAGAACAAACAAGAAGGACTCAGCAAGGAGAAAAGGAGGCAAGTAGGACCTCGGCCAGAAAGGACCAAGCTCTTGATTGGTTGGAAGGCACATGGGAAAGGGATGTGTTAGCAATGATGCTAAGGATTCTAGTTTGGGCAATCCTGTGATTCATCGAACCCAGGGGGATGACATGCCTTCTAAACTCCTCCACATGACTGGCTAGAGTGTGACTGGCATCCAAACTGCATAATTTGCCTTTTTCAGGCATCTGATCCTTAAAAGTTCCAGTTTTTCCTCTGCATCGTTCACTGGACTATCATAAAGCGTCTACTGTTGAAGGCTAAGGCAGGGATGGCAAAAACTTTCATCTAATCAGAGTGTAGGAGTGTGGGTATGTGTTTGTGTACTGGAGTCCCTTGAGTGGGGAGAGGTTCTTGTAGATGAAGAGCTCACTTCAATGACTCTATCGGGGTAATTAATATACTCCCAAGGCAGACTATGCTGCTGAAGGAAAGATAAGCTGCTCTCAAATTGGGGCAGATGTGATGCCAGGAAATGTGAACACTTTGGAAAGTATAGAAGGTCCTTGAAGCATGGGGAGCATCTGCTGATGGCTGTTCTAAGTAGGAGTTTTCATACACTGCATTTGAGTTGACAAAGCACTTTCATAATCATGATTTTATTGAATCTCCCAAGTATGATGACCACTCAATATGACAATATTTGAGTAATACTAAAAGGTGCTCCCCTTTAAAGTCAAAGACATAGATTGAATTTCCATGTCACCATTCAGAGTAGGTATATGGCAGAGGGTTGTAGAGCCTGGAGGAGAAAGAAATGGTTTCTATCCAGTAGGGCAGGAGGCAGGATTATCCAGTCCAGAATGCAATGCCCATTTGGATACCACTCAGAGAGAGACAGCTAGACGTAACCAACTTCTGCTATTCCACTCTCATTGCCAGGACATCCCTAATGTGGAAATGGATGCAGAACAGGGATCATCACACTTTAGCCCACAGGCTAAATATGGCTTCTTGCCTATTTCTGTAAATAAAGTTTTATTGGAATGCAGCCATGACTGTTCATTTATGTACTGTCTATGGCTGTTTGCAAACAATGATGGCAGAGTTGAGTAACTGCAAGAGAGATCATAAAACCTAAAATATTTACTATTGACCCTTTGTTGACCCAGATGTAGAAGATTGTACAGCATCAAACACTGCTGAGACTTAAACATCTGTTCTTAACACTCTTCTCCCTGGTCACCGTGTATAATAAGCAAAGCTAATATTTATGTATTGTTACAACTGTTCTAGTTGCTCATGTTAGGCATCCATTGCATTGGTCTATGGCTGTGCCCTACTGACGGTTAATTTTTAAAAATATTATCCCAGTGATAGAGGCTAGAAAGGTAAATACTCAGTTTCCCAACCTCCCTTGAAGTGAGATGTGGCCAGGTGACACCGTTCTATACAATTAAATGGAGGTGGAAATCTGCCCAAAGCATCCTGGGAAAGTTTTAACTTTAGTCTTTTCCTTCCTCTTCCTTCTTGGATAGTGATATGATGGCTGGCACAAAGGCAGCAATCTTATGAACAATATATAAAAAGAACTAAATCTCTAGAGGCATCTTTAAACAACTGCAGTAATGCTAACAACTGGCTATATGTAGACTTCTTCCTAGGTGAGGAATATTAAATCCTATTTATTTAGACAGTTATTATTTGGGAGCCATAATTTGGTGTTACACATACACATCCTAACTAATACAGCACCCACAGGCCTCATGTATTTCAGGTCCCATTAACAAGGTCATTCCTACGCTGAGATGGCTACACCATGCTCTTCCAATATACATTAGACTCATCTACATCCTTTGGTCTGCTTCAAGCTCACCACACAACTCTTGATTAGAACTTGCCTGATGAATGAGTTGTGAGTCAAAGACAGAAATTCTAGTCTTACTCTGCCAATGATTGACCCTCAGTCTCCATGCATCCTTCTTCCTCTCTCTAGAGTTTCAATTACTATATCTATAAAATTTAAAAAGCTAGACTTCAGTGTCTACTGTTTCCTCTTGTTCTCTTACTCTGTAATTAAATTCTTTAATTCTAAAACTGCAGAATAAGTGACTAACCTTTTCCAGGGCATCTTCCCAACCCAGGGATCAAACTCTGGTCTCCTGCATTGCATGCTGATTCTTTACTGTCTGAGCCACAAGGGAAGTCCAACATGACTATAAATAAGCATTAAAATAACTACAAACTTCCTGGTGGTTGGTAGATGAGTGGCGATGGGGCTGATGGTATAACTCATGGATAAAAGAAAAGCAGAAGCTTATAAGATGACAGCTCTTACTAATGTAAAATCCAAAATATAAAGTTCAGAACTTATGAAGAAGACAAAAGACCACTTAAAGGATAGTGCTTTAAACAGCAGGCCCTAGAAGAACAGTGCCAACACTAGCACACTCCTTTACTTCTCAAATATGTTTCACTCACCTTTCCACTGATATTAATAACATGTTTATTACAACATTCTTTTTCCACTAAGACAAAAATGATGACTACGAACAAAGCTAGTGGAGGTGATGGAATTCCAGTTGAGCTGTTTCAAATCCTGAAAGATGATGCTGTGAAAGTGCTGCACTCAATATGCCAGCACATNGAACAAAGCTAGTGGAGGTGATGGAATTCCAGTTGAGCTCTTTCAAATCCTAAAAGATGATGCTGTGAAAGTGCTGCACTCAAGATGCCAGCAAATTTGGAAAACTCAGCAGTGGCCACAGGAATGGAAAAGGTCAGTTTTCATCCCAATTCCAAAGAAAGGCAATGCCAAAGAATGCTCAAAATACCACACAGTTGCACTCATCTCACATGCTAGTAAAGTAATGCTCAAANGCCAGGCTTCAGCAATACATGAACCGTGAACTTCCAGATGTTCAAGCTGGTTTTAGAAAAGGCAGAGGAACCAGAGATCAAATTGCCAACATCTGCTGGATCATGGAAAAAGCAAGGGAGTTCCAGAAAAACATCTATTTCTGTTTCATTGACTATGCCGAAGCCTTTGACTGTGTGGATCACAATAAACCGTGGAAAATTCTGAAAGAGATGGGAATACCAGACCAGCTGACCTGCCTCTTGAGAAACCTGTATGCAGATCAGGAAGCAATAGTCAGAACTGGACATAGAACAACAGACTGGTTCCAAATAGGAAATGGAGTACGTCAAGGTTGTATATAGTTACCCTGCTTATTTAACCTTTATGCGGTGTGAGAAATGCTGGGCTGGAAGAAGCACAAGCTGGAATCAAGATTGCCAGGAGAAATGTCAATAACCTCAGATATGAGATGACACCACCTTTATGGCAGAAAGTGAAGAAGAACTAAAGAGTTTCTTGATGAAAGGGAAAGATGAGAGTGAAAAAGTTGGCTTAAAGCTCACCATTCAGAAAACGAAGATCATGGCATCTGGTCCCATCACTTCATGGCAAATAGATAGGGAAACAGTGTATGACTTTATTTTGGGGGGCTCCAAAATCACTGCAGATGGTGATTGCAGCCATGAAATTAAAAGATGCTTACTTCTTGCAAGGAACATTATGACCAACCTAGACAGCATATTAAAAAGCAGAGACATTGCTTTGTCCACAAAGGTCCATCTAGTCAAGGCTATGGTTTTTCCAGTGGTCATGTATGGGTGTGAAAGTTGGACTATAAAGAAAGCCGAGCACCAAAGAATTGATGCTTTTGAACTGTGGTGTTGGAGAAGACTCTTGACATTCCCTTGGACTGCAAGGAGATCCAACTAATCCATCCTAAAGGAAATCAGTCCTGGGTGTTCATTGGAAGGACTGATGTTGAAGCTGAAACTCCAACACTTTGGCCACCTTATGTGAAGAGCTGACTCATTTGTAAAGACCCTGATGCTGGGAAAGATTGAGGGCAGGAGGAGAAGGGGATGACAGAGGATGAGATGGTTGGATGGCATCACTGACTCAATGGACATGGGTTTGGGTGAACTCCGGGAGTTGGTGATGGACAGGGAGGCCTGGTATGCTGCGGTTCTGCTGCTGCTGCTGCTAAGTCTCTTCAGTTGTGTCCAACTCTGTGCGACCCCATAGATGGCAGCCCACCAGGCTCCCCCGTCGCTGGGATTCTCCAGGCAAGAATACTGGAGTGGGTTGCCACTTCCTTCTCCAATGCATGAAAGTGAAAAGTGAAAGTGAAGTCACTCAGTCATGTCCGACTCCCAGCGACCCCATGGACTGCAGCCTACCAGGCTCCTCCATCCATGGAATTCTCCAGGCAAGAGTACTGGAGCATGTTGCCATTGCCTTCTCCGTGCTATGGTTCATGGGGTCACAAAGAGTCAGACATGACTGAGTGACTAAATTGAACTGACTGAAAAATGATGACTAAGACTTAATAAACAATGCCAGTTATTAATGCACACTAAATATCTATGTTTGTCTCTCCCAAAGCTCAGAGGCTTCCCTTCCTACCAGAAAAAAAGTGTTGCCTGTACCAGTATATAACTTCAGTATGCTCAGAACTTTATAACTAACAAAGCATTTTAATCTATTTTGCATTTGGTCTTCACGACAATATGTGAAGGAGACAGAATCACAATAATTACCCCTTGTTGCAAATGATGAAACAGGCTCAAAAAGCTAAAGCAATATGAGAAGGTCCCTAGGTTTAATTCAGGACTGAAACCAAACTGCATCCCATTTAACTCCATACTTGGGGTTCCTGCAGCAAACAAAACACCTCTTTTCATATCAGGCATTGCTCACAGCTATATGCAGGCACCATCTGGCAGGTACCTCTCAAGAGCGTGATCCAGGGCCTCTCTGGGTAACTTCCAGGCAGCAGCTTCACTCTATTTCTATTTCAACCGCTGTCAAACAGAATCAATGAAGCTTCAACATATTATCTCAAATATATAGTCCTGACAGCAGGTTCGATGCCTTACAATAGCCTAGTTATAGCTGATTTTTAAAAATTAAGATTAGACACAGGAAAATGGTACAAAGTGGAAATAAAAGAAACGAACTGAGTCTTGGTCTGATGAATCAATAAAGGATAACCATGGTTCACTGTCGGTCTCTTCGTCTGAATCTGACCCTAAAGACCAGGCTATCACCCAGCTATTCCTTGCTCTGGGCATCCAGGTCACCACTTCCAGACTCTCTCATTTATTTACACAATCATTCATTCAGCAATAGAGGAGAAGAGATGAATGGGACATGTTGTCTGGAGAGGCCATAGAATATGCAGCTTAAGAGCCAGGACTTGAGGACAGAGTTTACAACATCTTTCTATGCCTTGACTCCTCAGGTTTAATAATAATCATAATAGGCAGAACTATTAGGAGATAACTTAAAGCCAGGCACTGTTCTAGTTTTTTACATATATGAATGCATTTATGCCTCACAGCAAATGAAGTGGATAAGATCTTTACCCCCATTTTACAGATGTGAATACTGAGATGCCAAGAGGTAAAACAATTTGAACAAAGCCATGTAACTAGGGAATGATGGTGCTGAGCAGTACAGCTCCAGAATCCATGCTCATAACCACCATTCTGTATGATATGTAGGCCAAGGTTATCCAACAGAACTTTCCGTTGTGAAGGATTCTGTGCTGCCCAGGATGGTTTAGGCACCAGGTATATGCAGCTACTCCAATATGTAGCCATTAGCTACATGTGGCTATTGAGCTCTTGATAGTACAACCAAGGAACTGAATTTTTAATTTCATTTGATTTAAATTAGTTTAAATTAATTTAATTAATTTAAATGGAAATAGCTGTACGTGAGTAGTGGCTATTGATTGCACAGCACAGCTCTACATTGCTGTACACAGATAGTAACACTATATTCATCATCAGCTCTGGAGCTCTTGTGCAGTAAATGTCTGTAAACGGTTCAGTCCAGTGCTGAGCATGTAACAGGTGCTCGATCCATGTCAGCTACTCTTTTTGCAGTCATAGGCACTGAACAAATATTTACCTGCAATCTCTTATCTGAATTATAAAATCCAAAAAGCTCCAAAAACCCAATTTTGTGTGTGCATGTGTGTCTATGTGTGTATAACTCATTTTGAATTTTATCAAATGCTTTTTCTGCACATATTGAGATGATCATGTGGTTTTTGTCTTTCCTTTTGTTGATATAGTATATCACATTGATTGATTTGTATATCACATTGATTGATTTGTGTATGTTGAACCATCCTATGACCCTGAAATAGATACAACTTGATCCTGGTTCAGTGATCTTTTTCATGTGTTGTTATATTCAGTTTGCTAATAGTTTGTTGAGAATGTTTGCATCTATAGGCAACTCATTTTGGCAGCATATCTAAGCTGATCTGAAATTCATCTGAGACTACAATCCGACCTGTACTGATGGGACACTACTTACAGCATCTGTTCAAACTACATTTATTTCTTACACATTTTACTGCAGAAATATTAATGTGCTTGATGGTGGGTGCTGCCCCAAGCTTGGCAGAGGTGTTGTATAATATGTAATGTACATATCCCATGGCCTTTTTCAGATCTGAAATATTCTAAACTTGTGACGTACAATGGCCCCTAAGGTCCCAAATTAGAGATCATAGACCTGTTATTTACATTTTTATACTAGGTTAGCTGTGATGGACAGAGCAGAGAGAACCAGGCCTGACCTGGAAACCTCAGTCTGCACTAATGTTGCTGTCAGAGAGGAAGTACTGGTTCTCCAGAAAAGCTGGAGCAGAGGTGGGGCTGAAGCCCCACTGTGTCTGAGCAGACAGACCCAGCCATGAGACAAGGGAGCATCCGAAGCTGTGTTCATCCTGGGGTAGCCACGTTTCCAGTCATTGCTTTATGAGTCTGCTCAGTACGTTTACTGAAATAGTCCTGCAAGGAAAAGGACAAGATGCTCTTATTTCTTTACTGAGTGTGTCATTCTAGGAGCTCTTCTGCTCCAGGCTGATGCTGCCCAGAGCCCCTGCTCCCTCGTACAGAGCCAGCCTCTGATCTCTCCCCCTCATCTTTCTCTTGGGCCTACCCCTATATTCCAGAATGCCAGGGTTTCATAAAAATGGACCTGCTTTACATATACCTCTCTCATACTGTGAGCTGGTCCCAGTACCAGAAACGTCCCTTCCTGGCTTCATCCTTTGAGAGGAGGCATTTTATCCTGTAGAGATCTCAATCTGAAGGCAGTGTAGTGAAGTAGAGTCTGTACTTCCTAACTGAGTGATTTGGGATAAATCACTTAGACCCACCAAGTCATGATTAGCTCATTCAGAAAACGGAGCGAATAATATCCTACAAAGGGTTCTTGTAGGAATAAGGAAAGTACCACAGACTGTAGTAGTGAAATGAAAGGGATGCTGGAAGGCATAGAATGGTGGCTGGTGGCAAGCCTCTTCTACAGGAACCCTCTTTGACTTCAAGTGTAGTCATCATCTTTATCTCAGTGGAGAAGGAAAGGCCCAGGTTCAGAATAAGCCTGGTGGATCTTATTATAAAGGGCCTGCAATTCCTGTGAGCCTCAGTTTCCACGTCTGTATAAATGGGAAATAAGGCTTCCCTCTCATGGTTGCACCCTGAAAGAATCAGAGGGGCCCTATATATCCGAAAAGCCCCACCCAATGTCTGGCCCATGGGGCATGCCTCTCTTCCCTTCCACGAATAAGCCAACAACACCAAAAAGACTGACATTTTCCTTTCAACTTCAGCTGCTTAATAATTCCTAACTAAGAATGATGGAATTCGATACTGAAATCAATGAAGAGGAGCCATGTGGCCCTTTTTAATCAAAGTCTAAAACGGCACTGTCATCACCGAGAGCCACATCAGGGGAAGCATCATCGGGGGAAGAAGCCACGGAAGAGAATGCTTTTCAGAGCTCCCCCCTCCGAAGAAACAAGAGACAGGCAGCGTCGGCCTCCGTCTTTAATGATAGGATATAATTCCAATCTCACAACTTAATTATGAGTGGATGAAAAGGACAGCGTGAAAAACTAGGTGTAGGGTAGGGAGTTTCATCTCGTTAGGTTCACTGACACCTCATTAGGGACTTTGAAAAACATTCTGCTTCCAGGCAATTTTGCTACTATCTCGATTTTTTTCTACGTTTATCTGGCTCCATTTATTTGACTTGACACAAGTAGGAAAATGGGATCTTTGATTTTTTTTTTTTTTCCAGCTCATCAACCAGCACTTCTCATCCTCGACTTGGAACTGCAGGTTCTTCGTCAGGTTATGATCATCAATGCCATAGAATCAGAGCTGCCAGACTCATCTTCCAAAAACATGAGCCGGATCACGCCAGGCCCCTGCTCCAAATCTTTAACGGCTCCCCATTGTGTACAGGACCACATCCAAACACAAGAGCATGATGTTCAAGTACTAGCTACTTTTCAGACCTCATTTCCTACTTCCTTTTTTCTAAATAACCATTCAGATTATAACAGGGCTACTTAGCATTTCCTCAGGCCCACCCAGCAGAAGATATCATGATATTCACGGTGTTTCCATCTTCTTTCTCAATTTCCCCTACTACCTGTGAAAACGCAACTCACTCCCAAAGATTCAATTCAAACATTCAGGTTTGGGGGACTTCCCTGGTGACTCCGTGGTAAAGAATTGCCTTCAATACAGGAGACACAAGAGACACGGGTTCAATCCCTGGGTCAGGAAACTCTCCTGGAGGAAATGGCAAACTACTCCAGTATTCCTGCCTGGAGAATCCCATGAACAGAGGATCCTGGTAGGCTACAGTCCATAGGGTTGCACAGAGTTGGACATGGCTGAAGCGTTTTAGTACACAGGCATGTATAATATATACATATGTATATTTATTTATATATATGGACGGAGGAGCCTGGTGGGCTGCAGTCCATGGGGTCGCTAAGAGTCAGACACGACTGAGCGACTTCGCTTTCACTTTTCACTTTCATGCATTGGAGAAGGAAATGGCAACCCACTCCAGTGTTCTTGCCTGGAGAATCCCAGGGACGGGGGAGCCTGGTGGGCTGCCGTCTATGGGGTTGCACAGAGTCGGACATGACTGAAGTGACTTAGCAGCAGCATAACTGATTCACTTTACTTACTGTATACTTGGAACTCACACAAAATTGTACATCAATTATACTTCAATTAAAAAATGAAGGGAAAAAAATTCTGTTTTCTATCAAAGTGTGTTTGTTTTCCACAATCCAATACTTCCTACTCCTTCTTTGCACCGCCAGTCCAAAGATTCTTAATACCTGTCTTGAATGGTAGTCAGCGGCCCAGGTCTGCCTGCCCACCCAACTGTGAGGTCCTTGAGGACAGACTCCTGCTACAGTTAACTGTCTACACTTACTACTGGAGCACATCACACAGGTTTGTCCCAGTGAGTTGTGAGATGTGTCAGAAGCTTCCTCTAAGATACGAAACAGTAAAAAAAAAAAAAAAAAAATAGTATTCAGAATAAATGAAAGATAAATAGTTTTTCTCCTAACAATGTCCTTGTCACTCCTTTCCTTACTCTCTTGAGTAGAAAAGGGTCGTTACAGTTAGAACATGAGGAATGATCCATATCCTTGAGGTCTCCTACAGGTGTGTGTCTTGTGTGTGTTTGAAGAAAAATAAAAGCATTGAGACGTGCTACTCTGTAACATCAAACTGTGTAATGATATGATAAATACATGGAAAACCAATCACTGCCCTTGATCACATTCTGAGGGCTGGGATTCGTTCACTTGACAGGGACATACCACCAGTGGATGGTACCATCCACTGAACCACACCACTGCCCAAAGAGGAAAAATCCTGATGATGTGTGAAACCAAAAAGGACGTCTTACTCTCCTAAGGACAATCCACCATTTATTTATTTGGAGATTCTGCCTTTACTGCATGTTGAGCCAACTAAGAACCTGAATTAATTGCTGCAATATGGCAAAGGGATTTGAAGTTAGGAGATGTGGGTTTAATTTCCTGCAAACTGCTAACTGTTAGAAAATAGCAGGATGGCTTTTGGCAAATCCCTTCTCTGGGCCTCCATTCCTCAATTGTAAAGCCATAAACTAAAATTGTTGTGAAATCACCACCTTGCAGCTTCGTTAGATGGATCTAATGAGATGATGCATATGGAAAAATGCAGTGTAAATCATAAAAGTATTCTATCAATGGGAGTTAGTTATTGGTATTAGGAATTAGCTAAGGGTAGAAATGGCAACCCATGCCAGTATTCTTGCCTGGAAAGTGCCATGAACACAGAAACCTGGTGGGCAATGGTCTACAGGGTCACAAAGAGTCAGACACGATTTGGCAACTGAGCACAAGGGTAAAATGCATTCTCACATCTGGATCCTTTGTTATTAAAAAGGCAGCCTCAGACCACAGTAGAGAGAATGGGCTTTGGAGTCTGACACCCTGTGTTCAAGAACTGATCCCATCACATACTGGCTGTGTGATTTAGAATAAGTCATATAACCTCTCTGAGCTTTGTGTCCTTATCTATAAAATGGGGATGACAAGATTTTTGTGACAGTATTAAAAGGCATGTATTTCTGAAAGATAAAGGCAGCAAAACTGCTCAAGCATCATCCACAGAAACTTCAGTGAGGGCACCAAAGAGGAACTGAGTTTCATCAAGGAACTGGCTTTGCAGAGTGAGTAGGAGTTTTCTGGGGAAAGTAACATTCCAGGAAAAAAAGACACTGCAATGAAGGGCAGAAGTGAGAATATCTAGAAATCTCTTGATGTCTCTTCCTTCTGCTTTGCTATATACAAAATGAGAGTAGGAAGCTCTGCCTTTCTCCTATTTTTCTGAGATATTCTGAAGGGGAATCAGACTAGGAATTTCTAACACACTTCAGTCCCAGGAGAAATAAATATACACAGTCAATATGGTCATTATCTCTCTCTAGAGGACAGTGCTTCCACTGCAGGGGGATGGGTTCAATCTCTAACCAGGGAACGAAGATCCTGCATGCCACTTGAAGCAGCAAAACAACCAAGAGCCTATGAGATCAGTAGACCCAGGGACGGGACGGAGGAAGGGCTCTATAAGGAAGGGAAAGTGACTGTTATTCCCCTATTGTTCTCAGTTGGATTTTCCCAAGTTCAAGACATTTGGAGAAGTAAAGTACAGGTACAGTATGTACAAAATGTCTCTCAGAATCTTCCTGGGGAATATTTTCTTAAGTTCCTGCTCCACCTGAGATAGTCTTTAAAATAAGAGCCACAGATAGAATGATAAATTATAATAAACTTTTCCAAGCAGAAGCAATTGGCGATGGGGGCGGGGGTAGGAAGGAGATGAATAATAGCAAAGTAGGTGAAAAGAAAAGTATTTCGGGAGCTCTCTTGTTCTTCAGCAAAACGGAAACGCTTTACCTTGACAAAGCTCTTGGGTTTTAGGCAGCCTTGTAATTTATCCTTTATAGAAGACACAGTTTCCCTTTGTTCTATGAAATCACGGAGAGCCCAATGACAAGACTGGCTTAGAGAACAGGTGGGCCCTTACTAGCCGGGTGGTCTCAGGTAAGACACATAGCATCCCTGGTTCCCAAATTTCCCATCTGGAAGATGAAGGAATTTAACTCACAGATTGGTCAAGACTCTTCTGGCTCTTAAAAGTCTTACTCAGCTCACATCTGAACCTGTGTGCTAATTAAGCACTAGGGGAGGGGAAGGAGAGGACCACTTGGAAGATACAGTCTGGGTCGTGTTCAGTTTACAGTCAGACACTGGAGGGGAATCTGATGGCCACCAAACAACTACCACGTGTAAAACACCATGCTAGATTCTTAATACCCTTACTCTTGCTTTAACCATGGTCTCAGTCCTATGAAGTGCTGGAAGGTAATGACCACTCCCTGGCACACTTCCAAGCCCAGAACCAGCTGAAAGATCCATACAAAAGTCAGACAGAGAGACATCAAATGCTCAGATTTACTGCTGATGCAGCTGGATTGGAGAAAACACTAGTGTGTGACCAGAATCAAGCTTCCTGTAACAATCCCCCTTCCCTAACTCCCTTGCAAGGTACCTTCTACAAGAAGGCAGGTAAGGAACACATGTGAGTTCCAAAGTGAACTTCCGGACAAGGCTGGACCTCTGGGACAGCCCTTCACTCACACTCAGCAAGCAGGTAAGTCACTCCCAGTCCTCTGGGTAACACAAAGGAGTGAGCACAGAAAGAGTGGGAGTTTTCTGCTCTTACCTTTCCTTTCCTGAAGGTGGCATGGAAGCTTTTTGTCTATGAAAATGGAGGTCACCATGCAGGATAAGTAGCCCCTTCAAAACTATGATTAACCAGGTTTACAGGAGCTTCGTGGGCTCACACTAGCTGCTCAAGGTGACCCAGCTAGGAAGGGGCAGGGCCAGAGTCAGCATTCAAGTGTGCCAAATTCTTTCTCTTTCCATTCTACTATGTCTTATGCAAACACACACATACAACTTTGGTGAGTGACAGTGTCATGGGTATCATGTGAATAGCAGAAATGCCATAGACTATTTTAAAATATGTAGTGTAAACATCTAGGTTTTCAGAGTAACTTGTCATCTCAGTATCTCAGTTACTGTGAAGTTACATATATATATAGATGTGTGGGTATGTGTGTGTATGTATATATATATATACACACACAAATACATGTATATCTCTCTGTGTATGTTTATGTAGCATCATCTTGTAGCCCTGTAGCAATAAGTGGCACATAAACAGCAATAGGGAATAAAATGGTTGCTATGCTCTGGATTATATATATCATCTTAGATTTCTATATATAAACCACACAAGACCTTATTTATCCAAACTCATGAATTCATACCGATATGAGCGATCATAGATTTAAGACCAGTGCTTTAAAAAGTTACCTTTAAAAAAATAACGTTCTTTCTATCATATCTTATTCTCATCCCTGCTTCCTTAAATAGGGGTTAAGAAGTCAAGTGAGCATTATCAGCATCAACTACAGGGCTACGTTTCCATAATGACTCAGGGTAAGCTGTGTTCAGGAGAGGATGTGCTACCTGTATTTTCTTGACTATGCTTTGCCAGGATGCACGTCTACCTGCATAACATCGGGATAGCTGTTCTTTAGAACTTGCATGCTTTTGATCAGTTACAAGTAATAAGCTAGACATTAAGAACCACCAGATAAATGATTAAACATTTGACACAAGATTCTCTTTGGTGTCTTCCCATATTTTAAACAAGGAAGTGATCTAGCATAGTAGTCTAAGACTGTACCAGGGAGTCAGATGCCCCCTGCCGCAGTGTGTGCTTAGGCAAGTGTCTTTGCCTCTCTGAGCCTTACTTTTCCTTTCTATAAAATAGGAGCACAATGGCCCCTTCATCATAGAGAGCATTCTGAAGGTTAAGTGAACTCATTCACATAAAGTAATGAGCAATAAATCCAGCACATACTAAGCATTTAGAAAGAACATGGTCATCAGAATTGTATAAGGCAGATTATATAATAATAACAGATATGGTTATAGATATAATCTGTTATGGCTATTATTACTCCTATTATTACTATTACTATTATATTTATATTGTTACTATATATATATAATTATTATATTCTCTGGAGAAGGGAATGACCACCCGCTCCAGTATTCTTGCCTGGAGAATTCCAAGGACAGAGGACCCTGGTGAGCTACAGTCCATGGGTTCACAAAGAGCTGGCCATGACCGAGCGACTAACACTCCCCGTGACATGACATTACCTTATTGGAATTGAGGGAAATTTCAGATCTGGTTTTCTCATATTTCTTATGCACCTATCTGGTAACAAAAGATAGAAATTATAAATAGTATACATTGAAGTGTTTCATTTGGGGCTTGTGTTGAATCAAATGCTAAAGCAGTTAAGGTACATTGAGGAGAAAACCCAGTGGTCTTGAAACAAATAGCAGAAAGGTTCAGTACTATGAGGCATGGGTTCACCGTGTTGAATGGATTTTGCTTATTTGTCTGGTTTTTAATCAGTACAATCTTAAAAACATGAATTTTGATTAGGTCCATTTGAAATTCACCACATTTTATCCTGGGCTCAATTCAGTTTCTAGTTCATGAAAGCTCCTTTCATTCTTTTAAGAAATATCTATGAGTAGAGTGTAAATGATAATGCTAGAAATAAAATATTATTTATATATCATTTTTTACTTTCTTTTTTTTTGGCTGTGCCACATGGCTTATGGGATGTTAGTTCCCTGGACCAGGGATCAGACCCTGCAACGGAAGCACCGAGTCCTAACCATTGGACCTCTAGGGAATTCCTATCATTTTAAACTTTTCAATACGACTTTAAGTATATTCTCTTCTGCTGAAGTTCATTAGGTTCATGGATCCGGGATACTCAACTCATTAAATAGACGGGAACACTACAGAGGTAAAGAAATGCAGAGAAGTGAGGCTGGATTATGATACTATTGATCTAAGCTGTGGGGGAGGCCAGTAAATGATCTAAAAATCTCTTTTGCAGGCTCCAAGAGAAGAAGGAGACAGGCCATCACTATGAAGAAGTCAGAGGAAGGGAATGGGAGGTACTGATGAAACACTGGACTTGATTATTAAGACCCCCTTCTATCTATTCTATCTCTCTATGAAAAAGCGCTTTTAAGCATCACACCAATTTGGTCCTGGAATGTGGTCAATCTGGGCTTTTCCATCAGAATATGCTCTACAGAAGGAAAAAGCCTCAAAGGACCCTCCTGGCATGAATGCCCTGCTGCTCCCCTTCACTAGACCAGGGCCAAGATTCCTATCGAGGTAACTAGAGATAAAGAAGGGAACACACCAGGCCCTTGATATTTCTGAGCCTCCGGAAAAGCCAATCCCCCAGGACTCCCTGCAGGCGAGGGGAAAGAGAAACCCTTTGAGGCTCAGCTTGAATCCGCAAGCCTTTCAGAACACTGAGAAAGCTAAACACAGCAGTTCCATGACTACTCATTTGGAAAGAGCCCATCTTTTTCAAATCGTGAGTCTTAAAAGTGGATCATCTATTTTTGCTTTTGTCGCTTTTGCTTTTGGTGTCAAATCCAAAAAATCGTTGCCAAGTCTGATGTCAAGGAGCTTAACCCTTATGTTTTCTCCCAGGAGTTTTCTGATTTCAGGTTTTACATTCAAGTCTATCCATTTTGAGTCAATTTTTTGTATGGTGTAAGATAGGGATCTGGTTTCATTCTTTTGTGTGTGGCTGTCTGCAAACAGGATATGGAAAAGATATCTGTACTCCAGTGTTTACTCAGTATTATTCACCGTAGCTAAGATGTGGAAAAGACCTACATGTCCATGAACAGATGAACGAATAAAGATGTGAGATATATACTAGGCTTTCTTCTGTACATTCCTATGAGCTTATACTCTCTTGGGTATATCCCTGTTTTCTGCTTATACACAAACTGACAGACCAGTATCTGATATTATTTCTTAAAAATTAAATGCATCTTTGGCCCTTTCTTCCATCTCTGACTTTTGGGCATCTAAGCTGCTACAAGCCTCTCTCTGGTCTAGGTGCGTGAACACGTTTTAGTCTCAATACTTCCTTTTTAACTTTTCAATACTTCCTTTTTCCCTACTCTGCACCTTGCACCCCTGCTTGCTGCTGGTGCTGCTAAGTCACTTCAGTCGTGTCCGACTCTGTGCGACCCCATAGACGCAGCCCGCCAGGCTCCCCCAGCCCTGGGATTCTCCAGGCAAGAACACTGGAGTGGGTTGCCATTTCCTTCTCCTTGCACCGCTGCTTAACACTTTGCTATTTGGTCTCTGTGGTTTTCTGCAAAGGTTACATTTCCTTCACTTACTCTCGTTGTCTCCTGGAAAGCTCCTATTCACCTCTCAAAATTACACTAAAATATTTGCAGGCACCCATCTCCAAAATAGCCCTCTTCCATTACACATCTAGCAGGCAGCCCTAGCTAACACCAAAGCCCCTTTAAAGACGTCCCCTGCCAGAGCAGTGTGAAGAGGCGAGAGAGACCCCTGGACTGACTAAAGCCCGCATGCCATTGCATCCCTGTGTCCAGCACCTACGTCCCACTGCTAGAGCCACCATACCCAAGAGAAAGGCTGAAGGGGATGCTAAAGGAGATGAGGCCTAGGTGAAGGATGAACCACAGAGAAGATCTGCAAGGTTATCTGCTAAACCTGCTGCTCCAAATCCAGAGCCCAGGACTAAAAAGGCCCCTGCAAAGAAGGGACCCAAAGGGAAAAAGGGGGAAGGTGGTGCTGGCAAGGGTGGGAATGACCCTGCAGAAAATGGAGATGCAAAACAGACCAGGCACAGAAAGCTGAAGGTGCTGGAGATGCTAAGTGAAGGGTGTGAATTTCTGATAATTGTGTACTTCTGGTGACTGTACAGTTTGAAATACTATTTTTAATCAAGCTTCATAAAAATGCAGAATTTTTTTTACTTTTTTTTAAGCTATGTTATTAGCACACAGAATACTTCATTGCTGTTTTTGGGGGAAAGGCACATGTCACTAACAGAATGTCTCAGAAGCTGAATTGACGTGGGGGAAAAACACCTTTCCCGTCTAGTTTTGAGAGACTTCCTATTGGTTCCCGGGAAAGAGGGATTCCTTGATGTTGACACACATTAGCCGCCTTGGCACAAACGCCTTGTGATGTGGAAAAACTAAAATTTAGCTTTTATGTCCTCTTCTCCTTCTCCACCTCAGCATAGAAATTACTCCCCTAAACCCAGAGACCTGTGGAACCTGACCCCCCAAAATTGATGACCAGTATGTCAGGCAATCTGGACTTTCCAGTGTCACCAATGAGACAGTATCCTTCAAAAGAGGAGCAGTTCATTTTTTTAGACTATGGCTCCTCAGAGTGATACTTCTGCCATTTTCATTTCCATTTCCTGAAAGTCAGGGTCAGCTTGTGAAAAGTTGTTAAACAACATGCTAAATGTAAAATGTCAACCCTCAGTCTAAACTTTCCCTGTTCAGAGCATCACATGAAGGTTTCATTGGGTTTCGTAGTGGCTTTCTGATTTTGGTAGTCCATTTCAAAAAGGGAGTTTGAAAGTTGTATACGGTTAACAACTGTCTGCCCATATCCTGCCTGAAATACCATGATTGTTTATGAAAAGTATCTTTAATAAAGCTGGATACAGTTTGGCTTGGAAAAAACAAAAAGATGTCCCCTGTCCACCTTATCTGGCAAGCAGCCTCTGCCAGGACTGGCATTCCCCTACAGTGTCTCCTGACCTGGGGGGCTGGTCCCATCTACCAGAAACCTGCAACAGTCACAGCTGCACGAGCATGCCTGCAGCAGTTGCGGACCAGCTGCAATAAGAGGGCACACCCACCCCGCACAAGGGGCTCCTCCTGGAACACCTGGCTCTGGTGACCAGTGGAGACCATGCTATTGGGCCCGCAGGATGCCTTCTACGTAAAACCACTCCTTCCAAACTGGGAAGCATAGCTAATCTACTTAGCATGTAAAAACAGAGAACTAGACAAAATAAGGAGACAAAGGAATCTATTCCAGATGAAAGGAGACACAGAACCTCAGAAAAAGAACTAAATGAACCAGAGATAAGCAATCTATCAGAAAAAGTTCAAAATAATGGTCATTAAAATGCTAACTGAACTTGAAAGAATAATGGAGGAATACAGTGAGAACTTCAAAAAGACAAAAGATGAAAAAGAACCAATGAGAGATGAAGAATACCATAACTAATGAAAAAATACACTAGAGGGAGTTGAAAGCAAATTAGAGGATGTAGAAGAATGGATCAGTGATCTAGAAGAGAGAGTAGTGGAAATCGCCTAATAATAACAATAATAATTTTTAAAAGAGGAGGATTTAGAAGACCTCTGCAACAACATCAAACATACTAACATTCACATTATTTGTTCCACATAAGAAGAGAGACAAAGGGGCAGAAAATCTATTTGAAAAAAAAAAAAAACAACAGAATAATGGCTGAAAATTTCCCTGAACTGCTGAAGGAAACAGATATCCAAGTTCAGGAAGCAGAGTCCCAACCAAGATGAACCCAAAGGGACCCACACCAAGACAAATCATAGTTAAAATGTCAAAGAGATAAAGAGAATCTTAAAAGCAGCAAGAGAAAAACAACTAGTCACAAAACAGTTATCATAATACCAGTGCCATTTGTCACAGATACAGAAAAAATAATCCTAAATTTGGTATGGACCTATAAAGCAATCTTGAGAAAGAAGAACGAAGCTAGAAGTATCAGGCTCTCCAATTTCAAACTGTACTACAAAGTTCTAGCACATGCATGTGTGCATGCACACACACACACACAAACACAAAGATCAATAGAACAGAATAAAGAGTAAAGAAATAAACCCACACTTCTACAGTCAACTAATCTATGATAAAGAATATACAGTGGGGGAAAGACAGCTTCTTCAGTATATGGTGTTGGAAAAACTGGGCAGCTGCAGCCAAAAGGATGAACTTGAACCATTTTCTTATACTACGTTCAAAAATAAACTCAAAGAAGATTAAAGACTTTTGTATAAGACCTAAACCCATCAAACTCCTAAATAAAAATGTGGGCAGTAAAATCTTTTGTATATATCTTGGTATTTTTTGGATCTGCCTTCTTAGGTAAGGGCAACAAATGCAAAAATAAATGCAAATTATTACATCAAACTAACATGAAAAGCTTCTGTGCAGAAAAAAAAGAAACAATCAACAGAAAAAACCAAGCAACAGAAAAAATATATCATAAGGGGTTAAATTCAAAATATATAAAGAATTCCTAGGATACAATTTCAAAAAGAAACAATCCAATTAAAAAACTAACAGAAAACCTGAATAATCATTTTCCACAGAAGACATAACATGGCCAGTAGATACAAGAAAAAATGCTCAATATCACTAATCACCAGGGAAATGCCAATGCAAATCAAAACTACAATGAGATACCAACTCACATCTGTCAGAGTGACTGTTATCAAAAGACAACGAATAACAAGTGTTGGCAAGGAGACAGAGCAAAAGGAAACCTTCGTGCACTGTTGGCAGGGATATAATTGGTGCAGCCACTATGAAAAACAGTGCTGAACTTTGTAAAAAAAAATAAACAAAATAAATAAAATAGAGCTGCTATATAATCCACCAATTTCACTTCTGAACATCTACATGATGAAAATAAAAACATAAATTTGAAACGATGCATTCACTGCAGCTTTACTTGCAATATAAGACATGGAATCAACCTAAGTGCCCATCAATAGATGAAAGGATAAAGAAGATGTGGTGTATATCAACAATGGAATATCACTCAGCCATTAAAAAAGAACAAAACCTTACCATTTATAACAACACAGATGGACCTAGAGGGCATTGTGTTACGTGAAATAAGTCACACAGAGAAAGACAAATAAGATATGATTCTACTTATGTGTGGAATCTTTAAAACAAAATGATAAAGAAAACAAAACAGAGACAGACTCATAGAAACAGAGAATGAACTGTTGGTTGCCAGAGGAGGGGGGGGGGCGTTGGGCAAAATAGGTAAAGGGGATTAAGAGGTACAACCTCTCAGTTATAAAGTAAATAAGTCATAATATACAGCATAAGGAATACAGTTGATAATACTGTAATAACCTAAATGGGAACAGAGGGTTATTAGACTTACCATGGTGATCACTTTACAATGTATTTAAATGTTGAATAGCTATGTAGTAGGGAAGATCCCCTGGAGAAGGGAATGGCAACCCACTCCAGTACTCCTGCCTGGAGAATCCCATGGAGGGAAGAGCCTGGCAGGCTATAGTCCATGGGGTCGCAAAGAGTCGGACACGACTGAGCGACTTCACCTCAGTTCACTTCATACCTGACATCAACATTAGTGTACACCTGAAATTAACATATTGTTGTACATCAACTATACTTCAATAAGAAAAAAACGGAGGCTCAGAGACTCCCTTCCCAATGCCAGTCTGACCTGTCTGATTTGGATACACTCTTAATTTTCTTTCATAGCCTCGATCACAGGATCTTTTCCCATTTGCCTGCATGTCTGTCTCCCATCCCTGGCTCTATGCTTGCAGAGAATGGGCACACTGTCTTCCTTCTGCCTCTAGCGGATTATTAGGGCTTGTGTAGAGCAGGTGTTCATACATTTTTTCTTTTGCTGTTTCATTAATTTAGTAACTGAGAAATTAGTTGATAGATCTCTTTTGCTCACTAGGAGATCTTTTCCTCATTCAAGGCTCTCAAGTATTTTTTGAAAAGATAAAGTTGGTGGAAAATTCAGGTACCTTCAAGTAAGTGGAGGTCACTTCATCAAGTTTCCAAGTATTATACTTTGATCCATCCACACTTGGCAGCTAGGTATTGCAGAAGAATAGATGGCTTGGATGTCTTCAGCAAATGCAATCATTCTTCACAGGGATGGTAATATGCAACATTACCAATTTCAGCCTTCAGTTCAGTTCAGTTCATTTGCTCAGTCGTGTCCGATTCTGCGACCCCATGAATCGCAGCATGCCAGGTCTCCCTGTCCATCACCAACTCCCGGAGTTCACTCAGATTCATGTCCATCGAGTCAGTGATGCCATCCAGCCATCTCATCCTCTGTCGTCCCCTTCTCCTCCTGCCCCCAATCCCTCCCAGCATCAGGGTTTAGGTCCTTCCAATTTCTCCCTTTTTCAAGCTCTGCGTTTCTTTCAAGGTTTAATACTCCATCCCCAATTCACATAAGGCTCTCATCTTCAACTGCTTTCTCTTTACCCTGGTGTTCTGCTTCTAGCTGTGTGAACTTGGGCATATTACTTCCCCTCTCTGCCTCATTTGCCTTCACTGTCAAATGAGGTAGGATGGGAAATGACTGGCTACCAGCCCGTTTGATTCAACAAGTGGTTTCTGAACATCTACTTGGTAACGGGTAGCTTCTCTGCACGGGAGACAGTGCCAGGTAGAAACTGGCTTAATGCAGAGTAGAGACCTGGAAGAAAAGGGGGCGGGGAGGGTACGGACTGTGCTATCTGCAATCCATATTCCAATCTCCCCTCCTATCTTTAGTTCTGTCAGTCATCTAAATCTCTGGGTTTTTGGTCAGGGAAAAGACATTATCTTTCTGATAGGACTGTTGTAAATCAGAAGAGTTAATGAGTGTGAAGGATATCTGGCAACTGTAAAGTTCTAGAGTCATCATGATTCCTCTAAAGTAAACTATAGATGTCAGTGGGGGTGTTTCTTGACTTAAATCACTGTTTACCAAAATGCATTTCATGAACCTGGTTCTGTGAAGTATTTACAGGAGTTACAGGGTGAAGGGGTAAGAAAAGTGAGGTTCTGTGGTCAAATCATTTCAAGGAACAATGCAATGACAAAGTTAAAAGAGGGTTCTTTACTGTGGAGGGCCCTGTACAAGCCGCCAAGCACTGTGAATCTACAAAGGGGAACATGTTTTTGCAAGATTTCTCAATCCCTTTTGGCCACAGACCTCTTTCTGGATAGAGCATCGGATGAGCATATTTTGGAAAATGCTGAACCAACAGAATAATGTTGCCATAGAAGTACTGGATGCTTTTAACTGATTTAGGAGAGGTATGTTGGGCAGGTAAGAGGGGCTTTCTGTATGTTTAACTTCCTAACCCTGGGGGAAGATAATCATAAGCTGCCGAATGCTGGAGGGTGTGGAGGTTGTAATTTGGAGTAAGGACCCCTGGGTTGCAATCCCAGCTCTACCACCAACCCCCTGTGTGACCCTGGACCCTGAGGCTCAATTTGCTCAAGTATAAAACATAGGGCCAGATGGTGGGAGCATCAGGACCATCAGAGACCAGCCTGAGATGCCCAGATCACTACCACAAAGTGCTTGCTGTGGGGAAAGAGGAGGAAAAACAAGGCAGCATACATATTTGATGTCATAGGAAAACATAGCTACATTCAGCTCTCAGATCATCAATTCAGGAGCAGGTCACCTGGAATCCAAGGTTCCCTAGCAACAAGGCCCTAGATGGTGGAAACTGAGGTTAGCATATGAGCAGCCTATTGGAGAAGATCTGGTGGGAGATGCCCTCACCACTGGCTGCCCATTTTACCTCCTAACACTTCAGAAGTGACTTAGATAACACCACTTATTCTGGAGCTGGGGTCTCTTTCTGTGCTACCTCAGTGTTTTCATACATTCCCCTATACGCCACACCCACCACTCAAATGGACACAAAGGTCAGTGTCTGATGGCCTCCTAACACTCAGGACTGCATTAATCTTGGACCCATGGCAAAAAAAAAAAAAAGAAGCTGACCTCAATATTCATAGCCATGCTCTTGAAACCCCAGATTTATGATGTGTGGAAGGCATTTGCAAAGTTTCACATTTGCATTTTCCAGTCCACTGGTGATAGATTGAAAACATTAGCTGCAAAGCAAGTAAAACCCAGAAGCTGGAAGGAATTCAAATCCATTTGATTCAACAAGTGCTTTCTGAACATCTACTAGGCAATTGGTAGCTTCTCTGCACAGAGCAGAGGGTAAGGAGGGGACTTCCACTTATCAGAGTTATCGAGACTTATTGCCTTCTGGACACAGCTGTTCTCTTTAATCCTCACCATGAGGCATTTGGTGACACCAATTGACAGGTTAAAAGGTCTAAGAAGTAACTAACTTGCCAAATATCACAAATATACAGGGAATCCAGATTTTGATTCTAATATCTGTCTGATTCTAAAGTCTGAGCTATTTCCACTAAGATACACTTTCTTACTAGTTATGGATAGGATAAAGAATTGTGACCCTCAGGAGGCGATGAGGGTTTGGAGAGATAACACAGGAAAAAATGGACAGAATAGTGGGAGGTAGACAGAATGAAGAATCAGGAACCACATGTTTTTGTCTCTTTGATTTCTGAGAAAACAATAAAACTACATGCTTGTATATCTATATCTGCTTTTTAAGATCAGTTAAAAACTACAAATATTGATTCATATTCTATTTCACAGAGCCACAATTTCAGAATATGATTTTACAATTATCATATAGATCATCTTAAGTCCATTGTTTTGCAGATAAGAAAAAGAATTCTCAGACACCTGAAATAACTTGCCTGGGATCATATAGTAAGGTCATCCAGCCCTCCGTACTCTATCCACCCATGCATCTCTACAACTTCTATCCATCTACCTTCCATCCAATCTCTACCCATTCAACCATCCATCCTTCCCATATATACATACCTGTCCTCTATCTATCCACCCTGCATCCATCCGCCTCCCACTCATCTACCCATCAAGCCATCCTTCCTTCTAACCAACATTGGGCAAGCACCTATTCTAAACCAGGCCCCAAACCAGACTCCAAAGAACTCCAGGCTTCCTGCCTGTTCCAGTAACATGTTTTTACTATAAGAGTGAATCTGGACCAAAGTTCTACTCCATGATAGAAGGCTACATATCAAAGTGTCACAAATAAAGAATGTATGAGGTGAGAGGAAAGTTTTCCAGGGCTTGGATCTGCTATCATATTTCAGCCTGGATGCCTCTGGAGCTTCAGCAGAGGGCACATGCATGCATCTGAGCCAGGGATTATGGGAAGGTGATGGTCTGACATTTGGAAATTGAATCAAGACCTGTAGCTCTAGCCTAGACTGGGCCTGAAAAAATATTTCCTCATAAAAACAATATTATAATTTCATTAAAAATAGTGAATGTTGGCATAATTTTTGACTGATTATATTTATCCATTCACAAATACTTGTTAAGTACCAATGATGCATTTCATATGCTTTTCATTTAATGCTCACAACAAGTTTATAAGGTTGATATTAATATTTCCTCCACCTTCATATTATGGGTGCAGATACTGAACTCAGAGAAGTCTTTACCTTTACCATAATCAAACAGATAGTAAGTAAAAGAGCCAATATTTTAACCCAGGATTCTTGGACTTCAAAGTTTATCCTAAACTAAGCTGTCTCCAAAAAGCTTGTGCTTCAAAGGGAGAAGGAATAACTCCTTGCTATGGGGTTCAGAGAAAGACTCACAGAATAGAATTCTAATCAGAAAAAAAAGGCAGTATTCTGGACAGGGCCAAAAAGGGTGGCTCCAGGAAGAGAAACAGCTTGAGCAAAGAGATAGGAAGAAAGGAGCTGAGTTCAGGGAAAACCAGGTGGGCTGCGGTGACAGAGCCATGAGTTGGGAAGATGTAGGTGCGGTCCTGCTGAACTTGATCCTAATCCTACAAAAAACAAGGGGCCACTGAAGGCCAGTAAAGTAATGCTCAAAATTCTCCAAGCCAGGCCTCACGTGAACCGTGAACTTCCAGATGTTTAAGCTGGTTTTAGAAAAGGCAGAGGAACCAGAGATCAAATTGCCAACATCCGCTGGATCATCGAAAAAGCAAGAAAGTTCCAGAAAAACATCTCTTTCTGCTTTATTGACTATGCCAAAGCCTTTGACTGTGTGGATCACAATAAAATGTGGAAAATTCTGAAAGATGGGAATACCAGACCACCTGACCTGCCTCGTGAGAACCCTCAATGCAGGTCAGGAAGCAACAGTTAGAACTGGACATGGAACAACAGACTGGTTCCAAAGAGGAAAAGGAGTACATCAAGGCTGTATATTGTCACCCTGCTTATTTAACTTCTATGCAGAGTACATCATGAGAAACGCTGGGCTGGAGGAAGCACAAGCTGGAATCAAGATTGCCGGGAGAATTATCAATCACCTCAGATATGCAGATGACACCACCCTTATGGCAGAAAGTGAAGAGGAACTAAAGAGCCTCTTGATGAAAGTGAAAGAGGAGAGTGAAAAAGTTGGCTTAAAGCTCACCATTCAGAAAACGAAGATCATGGCATCTGGTCCCATCACTTCATGGGAAATAGATGGGGAAACAGTGGAAACAGTGTCAGACTTTTTCTTTTTGGGCTCCAAAATCACTGTAGATGCTGACTGCAGCCATGAAAAAGACGCTTACTCCTTGGAAGAAAAGCTATGACCAACCTAGATAGCATATTGAAAAGCAGAGACATCACTTTGCCAACAAAGGTCCGTTTAGTCAAGGCTATGGTTTTTCCAGTGGTCATGTATGGATGCGAGAGTTGGACTATGAAGAAAGCTGAGTGCTGAAGAATTGATGCTTTTGAACTGTGGTGTTGGAGAAGACTCTTGAGAGTCCCTTGGACTGCAAGGAGATCCAACCAGTCCATTCTGAAGGAGATCAGCCCTGGGTGTTCTTTGGAAGGAATGATACTAAAGCTTAAACTCCAGTACTTTGGCCATCTCATGCGAAGAGTTGACTCATTGGAAAAGACTCTGATGCTGGGAGGGATTGGGGGCAGGAGGAGAAGGGGACGACAGAGAATGAGATGGCTGGATGGCATCACCAACTCAATGGACGTGAGTTTGAGTGAACTCCAGGAGATGGTGATGGACAGGGAGGTCTGGCGTGCTGTGATTCATGGGGTCGCAAAGAGTTGGACACAACTGAGCAACTGAACTGAACTGAACCAAAGGCTTTTGAGCAGGAAGGTGATACAATAAAATCCATGCTTTTAAGGTATCGATTTAGTGGTTGTGAAAGCATGAAGGAAGAAGATCCTTTAAGAGGACAATGTTTAAGAGACTTCTCTAGAAAAGAAGGAATAAAAATGTAAGCACAGTGGCAATGACAAGAAAGAAAAAGGAAGAGAAGAATACAAAGATGCTAAACAGGTTGAATAGATAGATGAGCGAATGGATGAATGACTGGTTAGATGGATGGATAGCTAGATGGCTGTCTGGCTGGCTAGGTAGATGGATGGATAAGTGATTGAGTGGATGGATGGATGGGAGGGTGGATGGGTAGATAAAGGGATGGTTATTTGTGCTTGTGTAAGAACTTCTCTATTAGGAAAATATTTCCTTTCCTTTGAGCTCTACCAACAGTGTGCATAATTTTTGGCTTTCCCCCTAGTGAGACCTCAGTAACAACCATAACTGCATATCTGGCAGCCTCCACTTCATTCTGTTTTCTGGGGAGAAAGGCCAAAACATGGAAGCCTCTCCATTCATCCACTCTGCACATCATCTTGAGATTCTTCTGCCAAACCATGATTTCATCATGTCTCCACATGTTGTCAATGAAATTAAAAAATATATCAAATGTTGTTTGTGCTGTCATTCATGACATGTACTAAACACTGTATTAAGTGTACGATATAAGCCTGTGAAAAGCCTAAGTTTTGCTATTAGGCTTAATTTGATTTTATCCTGACCAGACCATTGGAAAAGACCCTGATGCTGGGAAAGATTGAAGGCAAGAGGAGAGGGGGACGACAGAGGATGAAATGGTTGGCATCACCAACTTGATGCACATGAGTTTGTGCAAGCTCCAGGAGTTGGTGATGGACAGGGAAGCCTGGCATGCTGCAGTCCATGAGGATGCAAAGAGTCAGACATGACTGAGTGACTGAACTGAACTGAAACCACTTATTAGATATGTGACCTTGGACAAATGATTCAATTGTATTCAAGCACACTATAAAATGGTGATATCACCAATTTATAGGGCTGTTACAGGAATTAAATGAGCTAATATATTAAAATGATCAGTGTAAAATATATGCTCAATAAATGGAAACTATATCTTTAAATAAGGTCTTCTAATTCACTTTGGTCACCTCATGCGAAGAGTTGACTCATTGGAAAAGACTCTGATGCTGGGAAGGATTGGGGGCAGGAGGAGAAGGGGACGACAGAGGACGAAATGGCTGGATGGCATCACTGACTCAATGGACATGAGTCTGAGTGAACTCTGGGAGTTGGTGATGAACAGGGTGGCCTGACGTGTTGCGATTCATGGGGTCGCAAAGAGTCGGACACGACTGAGCGACTGAACTGAACTAAATTCCTGTGATGGAGTTCTTTTTAATATCTTCCTATTTCTCAAGGATCATTGGGTGTCTGGGTTTCCCTAAACAGGGACCCTTCTGTAATAGCATATTTTTGGCATTTGGAAGATAGGCCTTCTCACCACCATCACTCTTTATCATAATTCCACAAATTTAATGTCCTTTTTTCAGCCTTTAACAACGGGAAGCCTTATCCCTCTAACTTCACAAGTCTCTTTCTATTAAGGCAAATTCCCATTATTTGGTCCAGATGCCACATGCTGACTCAATAGGAGACCACACTCTCCAGTGTTTCCAAGCGTTCTGCAGTGCAATCAGGTGTCACAACTGTATCTTTAGCACTGACATCAAAGAGAAGTGTCTTATTCAGTAGAGCTCGCTAGAGGAAGTGCTGTGATCTGATATCAACGTGTGTACAACAAACTGGTGTTTGTAGCATTTGTCTCCCTCCATCATCTTGAGCAACATCACAATAGTGAAAAGGATGGGAAAAATCCTTAAAAGCATGAAAATAGGAAGGTACAAGGATCCAGGTGAAACCGCTTCCCTTTGTTCACGCTCTTCCCTCTGTCTAAACCTTACACAGCTTGTGCAAGCCAACACCATTGCCATCCTTCAGAAGCCTCCTCTATAGGCTTCCTCTCTGGTTGAGGTGGCCATGGACACCCCCTTTGCACAGTGAGCTCATCCATAGTCAGGCAAGGATCATGCTCTCACCTTCCTCATCTCTCCTGCCACGCTCCCGGCACATCTCATTTATCCCCCTGCCACTCAGCTGCCCTTTGTCCCTCACTCATATGAGAATGAAACAGGAGTACGATGCCAGGAACATTAAGCTGGTGTTTCAGAAACAGTTTTCATGGAACAGTGAGCTAAGCATATGATTTTTAAAAAGATGGTTTCCAGATGAACTGTTAATTCCATTTTTAATTCTGTTGACATTCCCTGGGGGACTGAGTGATGGTGTTTTTGTTTCTGCAGGAAATGGAGTTTCTTCATCGTTGATCTAAGGGAGATGGGAACTGCCATTAAAACTGCAGTCTCATTCCTAGCCCACATGAGGGCAGAAATTGGAGCTTTTAAATACAAGGGGAGAGATTTCTTTGAATCTAACCCTTTGCACCTTTATGTTCCCCTGAGTCAGGGAAGGAAAGAAAAAGCAGATAACCTTATAGCATCTTTTCTGCACCCCTAACCTGCTATATTTCAGAGAAAATCTCTTCTGCCCCTTTTCACACATGCCTAATTCCTTCTTAGACTGCTGCCTCTTGCCACCTTCCCTGATCGTCCCACAGCACAGAAATGGCTCCCTTCTCTCTGCCTTTTCTTTTTGCTTCTGTCTTAACCTCTCACAGTCTGATTCTTATATGAATCCATCATCTGCAGAAGAAGTGCAATAAGTTCCTTAAGACAGTGGTTCTCAAAGTGGTCCTCGGACCTGTAGCATCAGCATCATTTAGGAACTTGGAAATGCACATTCTTGCCCTTCTCCATTAACCTGCAACCCGCTATCGCATCAGAAACTCTGAGGATGAGGCCAGCAACCTGAGCTTTAACAAAGCTCCCAGGAGATTCTAAAGCATGCTGAAGTTTGAGGACCACTGCTTTAATAGTGGCACCTGGTAGAGTGTTTCCCCCCCAATACACATATACATACATAGTAGGAGTAGGCTCTCAATAAATGTTCTGTTGAATGGAACTGTTTAATGATACAGCCCCTAACGTACTGCTAATTATAATCCATTATGGAAAAGAAGACGTGAAGGAGCACTCATTCAAGAACAGAGATGACCATATACATGGAACCGCCCAGCTCTCCACAGCACTTAGACCAACATAAAATGTTTTAAAAGATCATTTCAGATAACAGCGGGCGTTCATTCCAAACCAGTTGATAGCTGCTTTGTGTCTGAGACATCCCTGGAATGTTTATTGTCGGGAGTTCTTCACCATTAACGATGGTATTTGGATGGAGAGTCCTGAAACCTCTGTTTGCACTGAAGCTGTTTCACAGTCTGAGAAGGTGGCACCTACAGCGTTTGGGAGCCCTGGCAGAGAAGGCAGGTGATAACAGTGCTTATTATTGTATGGATTCAATATAGAGCAGGTCAAAATCCTGTTCCTGGTACACGAAAACTACCTGGAATAAGAGCCTGAAATAACACAGCTGTCCTCTAAGCTATTATTTTCCTCCAGTATCATCATCATAAAGGGTTTCACTTTACTTACCTTTCTCAAGAAAGACTTCCAGCTCCAAAACAAAAGATAATAGTCCTAAGACTCAGATCCTTTCTACCCCAACAGAACTTACATGTGTATTGTTTTTTCACACAACCAGATTTTAAGGACACAAATAGAATGATGTCTCGCCAGAGTATTTGTAACTATTTTTTTTCTCATGAATTCCTTCCTTCCATTTAGTTGCATTTTATTTCTTTAAGGAGGGTCAGTGCATTTTAATCACAATGTACACTGGCTGGCTACAGCTACTGATGCAAGAATTCAAAGCTCAGTTCATTTAGATGTGAACTACCCAGTTCAATGAGAGAAGCAAAGGGTAAAATGAAATTACACAGCCTTTTGGCTGATTTCCCATTTCTGTGTCTATAAAGGCACGGGATGGCCTTTGATGCCCCAGATTTCTGGAACAATAATGCCCTAGAAAGAGTTCATATAATATTAATAGCATGTTATTGAAGGAGATAAATATAAAACCCAAATTTAAAAAAAAACTGACTTGGCAAGTAAAGATTATCAAAAGTCCTTTCTCTCTTATTTCTAACTAACAATCATCACCAAAATAATAACTAACATTTGTACAGAGCTTTGCAATTTATGAAACACTCTTATATCCATTAAGTCAGTTAACCAGCACGGTCAGTACTAATAGCTAAGATTTATATAGAGCTTACGACACACCAGGCATTGTGCCAAGAACCTCACATGGATTATGTAACTTCATGTTCATAACAGTCTTCTCATGTGTCCTCATTTTACACAAACAGAAACTAAAGTTGTGACTAGATCACACAGCTAGTAAGTGATAAAGCTAAGATGTAATCCAAGCCTTCTGATTCTACTAGAATCTGCTACTATCTCCTAGCATCTCATACTAGTATTATACTAATGTCTAGATACTATCCATTGGTATCTCATATCTATCTAGCAGCATCGTAGAGGAAAGAAATTCAGACTCAGGTAGATTGTGCGATAAGCCCAGAGTCACCAAGCAGTAAGCAGCAGAGTTTGAACGAGGACCTAAGTGTCCCCAGTTCTCAGTTTTAAGACAGCCCCTGTGATCTCTTCACACAGTGTTCACGCACAGGCCCAAGCAAGACAAAGGCCCCTGTGGCTATTCCAGCCTGCCTCCTCTGCAGACAGACCTTGTGTCCAGTTGAACTTTCCTTCTATAATTAACACACAGAAAAAATGAAACATTGTGAAGAAGGAGAAATAAGAGCTACTGGAAAAAGAAGATAAACAGAAACAAAGCAAGTGTCAGTAAGTGGGTGGGCACTCAGTGAGGAGCAGCAGAATGCAGACAGGAGATGGAAATCTTTTGTACTTGCTCAGTTCAGAAAGTCCACATTGTACTGCAGCACAGAACCAGCCCAAACTAGTTTCACATGCCGAGGAATGCCGCTGCCTTCCCTTCACAGTGGCTTCTCCTCCTGGGGGACTATGCAAGGCTTGATCTTGGCTTCCATGACTTCCAGACTGTAGGCTTTTGGAGGGCAAGGTCTCGGCTTGCAGCTGCAGCATCTTGCTTAATGCCTGGCACTTGTGAAACTCCCAAAGGGTTTTGGTGCATAGAACTGCAGAGAATCTGGCTGCTATTATTAGAGATGCTCCCACTTCTCTGCCTCAGTTTCCCACCTGTAAAATGGGAACAGTAAAAGTACCTCCTTCACAGGACCATTCTGTGCTTATATACAACATATATATGTCATATAACACATTGTCTGGCCCCATTGTGTGTTCCATAGCTGATGGTTGCTGCTATTAAAGTTTAATATTGGCATCAAATGAAATCAAGTCCCTATCTGCTATAATTAGATTATCCAGCCCAATTTCCTCATTTTATAAATGAGGGATTACAACCCAGGGAGGGAGCGCAACTTATCCAAAGTCACTCAGTATTTAGCAAGTAGGGGAAATAGAAAATCAAAGCTACCTCCTGCCTTTTGATGCAATGTTCTTTCCTGATGATATGTGCTTCACTGACATCAGAGATGGAGTTTGGGCAGACATGTCTGGCCTCCCATCCCTGCCCAGGTATGCAAAGAGTTGAAGGAGATGATTCAGAGTCTAAGCCAAATAACTTGCATTGAAAACCTACTGTGTGCTAAACATTTTCACAGATACTATTAATATCTCCTTTGAGGCTTCAGCATAAGACTGCAAGAAGCAAGTATTATTATTGGCCTCTTTTTGCAGCCAAGGAAACTAAGGATTGGAGATACTAACTTAAAAGCTACCCACCAAGGAGAGGGTGAGATGCATGGAGAGAGTAACATGGAAACTTATGTTACCATATATAAAATAGATAGCCAATGGGAATTTGCTGTATGTCTCAGGGAACGCACACAGGGGCTCTGTATCAACCTAGAGGAGTGGGATGGGGAGGGAGATGGGAAGGAGGTTCAAGAGGGAGGAGACACAGAATACCTATGGCTGATTCATGCTGAGGTTTGACAGCAAACAACAAAACCCTGTAAAGCAATTATCCTTCAACTAAAAAAAATAAATTTAAAAAAGAAAAATAAAATAAAACTAAAAGTTACCCACCTAGTAAGTCAACCTCCTATTAAGTGTTGCAGCAAGGATTCCAATCCAGATCTATCTCACTCTGAAGCACATTGATCTTTCACTAAGAACCACTATAACCTGGAGACAAGAAGCAAAATCTAACGTGATGAAGAATGTCACTGTTACTTTTGCTTACAGTGACAAGGAGTGTTCAACATTCAGGAAGCCAGGGAAGGTAGTAGCATGCAGTCATCCACTCTATGAAATGGCCTTGCCAATATCAGTAAGACTCATAATGTGCAGTCTCACCTCACCTGAAACCACCCTATCACGCACATCATCAGCCACACACACCTTAGTCCAGTTGAAAAATACCTATTGCCAGGACTACTGCCCATTTCCTATCTGGTTTCCTTTTCCCACTCTTTCACTCCTAGAGAGTATGGTCAGATTCCACATCAGCATATTCAACCAATCACGGATCAAAAATATTTGAAAAACATCCAGAAAGTTCCAAAAAGCAAAACTTGAATTTGCTGCATACCAGCAACTATTTACATAACATTTACATTGCATTTACAATTTTTACATAGCGTTAGCATTGTATTCAGCTAAAGCTGAACCTCCAGTTCTTTGGCTACCTGATACAGAGCCAACTCACTGGAAAAGACTTGATGCTGGGAAAGACTGGGGGCAAGAAGAGAAGAGGGTAGCAGAGGATGAGATGGTTAGATAGCAAATCAGTGGACATGAACTTGAGCAAACTTCAGGAGATAGGGAAGGACAGCAAAGCCTGGCATGCTGCAGTCCATGGGGTCTCAAGGAGTCAGACACGACTTAGTGACTGAACAACAAGCATTGTATTAGGTGTATTAAGTAATCTAGAGATGATTTCAAGTATACAAAAGGATGTGCAGAGGTCAGATTCAAATATTATGCCATTTTATATGAGGAATTTGAGCATCTGAGGACTTTGGTACCTGCAGGGGTGCTTGAGCCAACTTGCTGAGGATAGCAAGGACTGACTTCATGGCAGCCAGAGTGATCTTTTCAAACTCTACGTCAAATGGTACCATTTTTCCAGCTTAAAACTGCCAAGGACTTCTTGCTGTCTTAGAATCAATTCTGAACTCTTTATCATGTTCTTCAAGGTCCTTCATGATTTGACCTCCACTTGCCTGTCTGGTTGGGGCTTGCCTGGTGGCTCAGATGGTAAAGAATCTGCTTGCAATGAGGGACACCCAGGTTCAATCCCTGGGTTGGAAGGATCCCCTGGAGAAGGGCATGGCAAGCCACTCCAATATTCTTGCCTGGAGAATTCCATGGACAGAGGAGCCTGGAGGGCTACAATCCATGACGTCGCTAAGAGTTGGACACGACTGAAGTGACTTGGTACATGTGCACTTTTCTCCCTCATGCTTGACACATAAACCCAAACGTTCCTTCAGATCATCAAAGGGACCACAGGCTGCCTTGGCTCATGGTGCCAGGAATGCCACCCCCCTCACTTCTGCACATGGCTACTTCTTGTCATTCAAATGATTCAAATGTCCCTTCCACAAATAGGAACTTGGTCTTCATTATTACACAATTATAGTCAGGGGACCTGAGGACTGCCACTTATGCAGAGAAGATGGACTTTCTTCCCTCTGTCTTACAAATGGGTGGTGATGGGGGCAGGTGCTAGTTTTAAGACTGTTTAGAAGAGACACACAGCAGGAAGAAAGCCATCAACTGTCTACCCTTGGTGATAGTTACCCTGACAGCAGCTGCTATGGATACATTTCCTGAATACTAAACTGGGTTCATACAGGGCTTCGGATCCCAAATTTGATGAGAGTCATACTTGGACCCTGAACCATCAACCTAACATAGCTCAAACAGTTCCCAGGGCAAAACAGCACTTGTGGAACCTTAGGTTGACAACATTGTGTTGAAACTAACAGCTGCATGTCTGCATACATATTCTGCTACAGGTAGGAGGTTATTTGCACCAAAGAGTTTTCACAAATCCTACTTCTCTGCTCCCTTCCCAACCCCACTTCCACTATTAGTTTTGCAGCTTTTACTGATAAATATGGGTTTACTCTTAAAATGCCACACTTTGATTTTGAAATTAAAGTAGCTAATGTAAAGGATAACAAAAATAGGGACAACTCCTTTTATAGTGGTTCTAAGACAACTACTCACTGATGGTGCTTTCAGCCAGAAAGGAAGATTAAATAAGCTTCAGGGAAAATTTTTACAATTATTCAAAAATTAAGGGAGAGAGCCCATGATCAAATACCTTCTATTCATTGAAGGTTTTCTATAGATCAGACATTTTAAAATGCATCATCTCTAAATCTTAGTTCTCTCTGCAAAATAAGTGGTGGTGTCCCTGTTTTACAGATAAAGGAAGAGAACTTCAGAGAGGCTAATACATTTCCCCATGCTTAATAGCTGATAAGTTACAGAGCCAAGATTTCAACTCTGGCTCCAAGGCCCGTGGATTTTCTACTATGATCCCTGTCTTAGTTCTTTTGGACTGTGATAACAAAATACCTGATAGCTTACAAACCACACATTTGTTTCTCACAGTACTGGAGGCTAGACCTCCATGATCAGGGTGTACATCTGGCCGGGTAAGGGCCCTCTTTAGGGTCCCAGACATCTGGTGTGTCCTCACTAGTGGAAGTGCCTAGAGGGCTCTCCAAAGCCTCTTTGCTAAGGGCACTTATCCTACTCATGAGGCTGGAACCATCTTGACTTAGATGACTCCCAAAGGCCCCACCTAATACC
>SJYQ01001793.1:1374573-1417325 GCA_006410935.1 Redunca redunca | reverse complement strand
TCCAGTACTTTGGCCACCTCATGCGAAGAGTTGATTCACTGGAAAAGACTCTGATGCTGGGAGGGATTGGGGGCAGGAGGAGAAGGGGACAACAGAGAATGAGATGGCTGGATGGCATCACGGACTCGATGGACGTGAGTCTGAGTGAACTCTGGGAGTTGGTGATGGACAGGGAGGCCTGGCGTGCTGCGATTCTTGGGATTGGAGAGTCCGACATGACTGGGCAACTGAACTGAACTGAACTAACATCTGCTTGCTGATTTGATCATCTTAGCGACCTTCCGAGTTACATAAGAAGTTATGTCAATGATATAGGTGAGAAACAAGTGACCTGCCGAAATTCATACAGTTGTCACGTGGCAGAGGGTAAACTTGCAGGTTTATCCTTTATCTCCAAAGCCTAGTTTCTTTAACAGAATGGTATTGCATCTCTGAGTACTCTTTCAGAAAAACCTGAAACAGTGACTTGGCAGCCATTAGCAACAAAGCTTACCTTCCTAAATGTAATATTAGTACCAATCCCTTGTGAATTATGGGAACTTCTCCTACAGCATGGCAAGTATCTTTGACAAAGCTCGTTGGCTTACCCAGAGGTTCAAAAGACAGAGACCAGGTCTTATTTGTGCCCCCCGCCACCACCCCCCGTGTCATTGCAGACAATCTCAATACATGTTTGCTGGGTGAATGGTTAGATTTTGTAGGCAGTTAATGGTTTACAAACTCTTTCCACATCTTCCATCTTACTTGATTTTCCTAAAAGCTCTGAAACATAAAGAAAAGCTGATATCATTATCTGCATTTGGCACATGATGATATGCAGGTCACACCCAGGCTGTTGTTTTCTTTCTTTTAAGAATTATAATGGACTCGCCCTCCCTCCTGGGGCAGAAGCCAGCTGAATCTCACACACCGCTGCTGCCCAGCCACATAAGTCTGCTTAAAAGCCAAGATACCACTTTGTTATTATCTCTCATATCCTATAAAATACATCAAATCCTGAAGATCTCTGTGATAATTAGACCAAAAGAAAAAACAAAAACCTGAAGCTGAACCATTCAGCCTAGGATAATTGTTAAATTCCTCTTCTTTCCTCTTCTCACCTGCTTTTGGTCTCCATTGTCGGTAGCATGGAGTACTCATTCACCTGCTTCCACAAAAAAGAAACCACTTTCTACAGAATAGAGCTGTCAGGATTGTGGTTGTGGGAGCTCTGCTCTCTGTTGTGAACCCTTCCTATTGGGTTTTAGGGCACTCAGCTCTTCCTGAATAGCTTCCACCATCAGTGTCTCTTCTAGAACTCTGAGAGCTCTCCCCAAGAGTAGAATCGTGTGATGCCAGTCCCTGACACAAAGCCACTGAACCTACCCAACAAACGCTGCACACATTGCTTACCCTGGTTCTCCAGGTATCCAAAGTCCACGTCCTATTAACTTCTGCAGCCCCACCTCCCAAATTTCCTTTCTATATGCTCTATAGTCTACCAGACTTGGATAGTTCAAGATTCCCTAAACAGCTTCTCTCTGCATTTCTTCACATCATCCCCATCCCATCAGCACTACCAAGGATGGAGTTTCCACTCCTAAAATCTCTCCCATCCTTCAAGGGCTTTCCCTTGAAACCCTCCCTCATTTCCTTCAGCAATTCATTCAACAACTACCTGGGAAAAATAGGTTTATGTGCAACAAACCCTATCCTCAAGGAATTTGATATCTACTGAGCAAAAGAGACCCAGCTCAGAGTAACCCAACTCAGTGAAGGAGCTGTAATGGTGTCATTGCAAAGCAACAGGTCAGCCACTGAAAAGGATGTGGGGGATTCTGTCTGGACCCTCACTGAGACTGCTAGGCAGGGGGCAGACACAGCACGAGGCAAAAGTCCTGTGCCATATCGTCTTTCCTCCATCCCTTCTTTCCTTTCTGTTTTCCTTCCTCATTCTTCCCTCCTCCCCTCCATCTTTTCCTTCCTCCCTCCCTTCCTTTAACAAGCCTGAACGTATGCTAGGAACACAGAAACTGTTCTGTGCTTCCTGTCCTTGGGAGTTTACAATCTAGTAGGAGAGACAGAGGTATATAGACAGGGATCTACCATAGGCTAAGATGCACTGAACCAAGAGCTGGGGGATGAGAGTGACTGACTCTGCCTGGAAAGCTCCAGAAAAGGGTAATGTTTGTCAGAGCTCTAAAAAGGAGTAGAAATTTACCAAGTAGAGAAGAAGAGAAGGAAAAGGAAGGGAGGGCAAGGGAAAAGAAAGGAGTGGAAAGGAGAAAGAACATTGTGAGTCCAGTTTGAGAAAATAATCATCTCTATTACCTTGGCACAGAGGCTATAATAAAAAGAAAAGGCATTACATGGCTGCAAAATTCTTAACTAAGTAACTGAGAGATTAAAAGGAACTCGAAGGCATCATGAAAGTAGCAGTTGCAAGAAACAACTGAAACAAAGGGGGAAACTTGGGATTTTAGAGGGGAAAGCCCACTGGTACCTGGCGGCACGATACTCGTTTCCAAGGAAGGCACTACTTAGCTGGGGCTGGTGACTCTAAGCTCAGGAGAGGGGCTCCATGGGCCTGGCCCAGGGCTCTGAGGACAGGCATTGGCCAGCTGGTGCTGCCATCTTCTGGGTTGTGATAAAGCTGGGTCTGCAAGTGTTGGGAGAAGCGCAGCCTGGATTCAGCTGTTACTACAGAAAGGACCTACAGCTGCCAAGAAGTACCTAGACTCTAGGTCAGTGGTTCTAACCCAGAGTCAGTTTTGTGCTCTAGGGGACATTTGGAAATATCCAAAGACACTCTCAATTGTCACAATTGGGGGGTTGCCACTGGAATTTAGTATACAGAGGATAGGAATGCTGCTAAACATCCTACAATGCATGAAACACCCCTTCCCTTGACAAAGCATTACAGAGTCCAAATGTCAATAGTGCCAAAGGTGAGTCACTTATTCTAAGTTAACCCTGCAAAGTGCAGGGAGCAAACAAGAAGGAGCAAGTTCTAGTACCCCCCATTTCAGCTGTGGTGGCTCCCTCTAGCATCCCCTATTGACAGAGTCTAAAAGGGAGCCAGTGGGCAAAGTAGACTCAGCCCCAGGGTCGCAAAGCTGAGTACAGAGGACGGGTTTGTACCTGACTGCCAGTAAGGCACCAACATTTCTGGCCAAGTTCTCGGAACAAACAAAGCCATGATGGCAGATACAAGAGTGGCATTTGGGGGCTAGAGCCAGCAGCCGTGAGTGCTTATGGCAAAGCCAAATAAACTGCAGGTGCTCAGCACAGACTGGAATTCAGCAAGCATTTATTCAGTGAATGACTTCAGGATGAGACATTCCCAGTAGGACTTCTTCCAAACCAATACTCCTGGTGGGTTTTGAAAGTCTTCAACTTAAGCATGAAAACAGTGCCTCCTGATCGTGAATATTCTTTTGTCTCAGGACTTGACATTTTGCTTTCTGTTTGTCTGTTACCTTATAAGGACAAGAGTATGTCCTGACATTTAGATAATAGAATTTGTCAAAAGTGCTAGGCTCCTTTTCGTTTCATCATTACTTTTTATACATGAGATCACATGACTTTCACTCATCAATAGTATCTTGGAGATTTCTGCTTATATTTTAATAAAGATGTATTTAGTGCTAGTTATCCCTTCAGTTCAGTTCAGTTAGTCATGTCCGACTCTTTGCAACCCTATGGACTGCAGCACATCAGGCCTCCCTGTCCATCACCAACTCCCAGAGTTTATTCAAACTCATGTCTATCGAGTTGGTGATGCCATCCAGCCATCTCATCCTCTGTCATCCCCTTCTCCTCCTGCCCCCAATCCCTCCCAGCATCAGGGTCTTTTCCAATGAGTCAGTTTTTCGCATCAGGTGGCCAAAGTACTGGAGTTTCAGCTTCAACATCAGTCCTTCCAATGAAGGACTCAGACTGATCTCCTAGTTCAGCTAAGTTCAGTTATCCTTTACAATATACTTTACCACTGTTATCTTGCTTTATCTGGCACCCTCTTCCCCATCTCTGGATGAGAAGACTGAGGCTCAAGTGAAACGAAGTCAAGTAGCATCTTTAGTAGAAGAGTGAAATTAGATAGAGCCTGCACAGGTGACAGGAAAGAGGTTTGTATATTTATTTGAGATGGTGATATTGTTGTGTCTCTTAGCCCTTCCAGCCTGGGCAGGCTTCAGTTAGGTTCTTATGGTATGCTAAACACTTTACTTTTTCCGTTCATGCATTCTACCCCCACTGGCTTGCCGAACTAATGGAACCATTCAGGATATTAGTTTTCCACCAAGGAAACATGTTATAGTAAGAAAGAACAAAAGAGTTCACAGAAGTACTCAGAGAGCATGGTATCATAATGACACAGCAGAGAACCAGTCCTAAGAAGTCAGGGAACCTCTTTTGTATGAGGTGAGACCTGCAGGAGAGGGAAGAGATAAATGGTGAGGGTAGGCTGGACAGGAGAGGAACAGGATGTGTAAAGTATAGAGGAGAAAAAGAAGGTGATACCTTAAGAGTCTGCAAGTTGAGTGAGGAAGGAGTTTAGACCGAGAACAAACTAATGTTGCAAAAAGAGACTGAAGTGAGAAGTAGGAACCAGAGCAAGGGATTTGCAAGCTATGTGAAGAAATTTGGACTTTATAATGGTACTAGCTAATGATGTGAGCCCAGCCATTTATCTTCTTTGAGTTTTAGTCTCCACTGTGTAAAATGGGAGTAACAGCATCTGCTTTGCCTACCAAACGAGATCTGAGTTGTTCAAATAAAATGCATACGGACACATAGACAAACGCGCAGGCTCATACTGGCTTAGGAAAACTGTCATACATTATCACTACAGCATCTCAAGTCAGTTTCAGAAAATACGAGCAGCCGCCTTCCCTTTCCTCCCATTTCCCTCAACCCCTGTGGAGGAAAAAACAGTCCCCTTTGGAAAAGAAAGATTCTCCCCAGTCCTTTGGCAAAGCTTTCTTAAGCAATAATCATAATGCAATCTTCACTGAAATTGTATTTCAGCCCCCCTCTGCTAAAAACACAAATACACGTGACTTTAGCCTCAGAATGGCCTTTGTCCCTTCCTGCCCCTGGTGCACACCTTCCTAAGTGGCTGTCTTCACTGTGGGCGCCAGCCTGTGTGATAACATTATAATTTTGTGTACATTGTACTCTCAGAGGCCATGCTGAGGCCAGCACGAGGAAATGGCAATTGACAGCAGGCCCAGTCTTCTTTGTGAAAATCTGTGGCTTCCTCCTCTCCGGGTTCATTGGGTTTGAGCCAGTGGATTTGGGAACCTGGCCCCAAGAGGCACAGAAGCAGGTACCATCAGGCCTCTCATTTGAGTGCTTTGTTTTTTTTTTTAAAAAAAAAAAAAGACAGTTGCAATTGGTGGGGTGGTGGAGGTGAGGAGGAGGTTCAAAGAATGGCTTGGGTAGGGAGGCAGGCAATAGATCCAAAACTCAATTTTCTGGACCCATGAACTCTGAGTTGCCAGAATCCAGAACCAAATCTGGCAAGGCCTTAAAAATCATCAGTTAATGGTTTGCATCATCTTTTTACCTACTGCAATATAATAGCTCCCCACTCAAGTAACTTTTATACTGCTAATTAACAACTCAGCAAACATTTGAGAAATATTTATTAAATGTCCATTCTGAGCTAACACTTGTAGGCACTAGGGATTCAGTGATGAATAAGGTGCAATTTATTGCGCATGGAATTTACACTGGGTAAGGAATCGATTGATTGTGTGATCAGTGCAAGATGCTGATATTTTGATGAGAAGTTGCTAAAAGGCAACGGCCCATGAGGGGTTAAATGAAAAGCCATATTCAACTTGCCCTAGTGACTCTGATGCTAGCATTCAAAAAGGTTCCACTATCATCTCTTTTTGCCTTTACTTATTCTCTTCATTTGCATGGAGAAAGGAGAGCCAAAGCCTCTTACCCATTACCCCACCCATTGAGCCATAGACCCAAACAGAGCTCAGAGTATCTATTTAATTCTCCAGCCTGCAAGGGGGCATTTACCTATTGTCTCTGTCTTAGCCAAATGTAATGGATTAGTTCAGAGCCCAGGGGGAAAGGCATGAATACTGTGTTCAGAAGGAAAGCTGTACAGAGCGGAGATAGGAATTCAGAGGATGAATTTATAAAAGAGAAAAGTCTAATGAGTTTATAAGCAACCCCTGTGAGTCCAGGGGTAGGGTGTGTGCTGTCCAGAGCCACGACTCTCACCACATCTCGGATGGTCCCCTGTGCTCCACCAAAGGCAACCCCACCCCTAAGATTGCCCCAGACCATGGCTATCCACCACCAGGGGGATGAGGTGAGGCCTGGGGGTGGGAGGACAGCCACTCAGGCTACATCAGGCAGAGAGAAACATCCACTGCACCTGCGTTTCCTTAGAAACCCCCACCAGCCGAGAATGGGAAAGTACCCACACAGTCAGACAGGACTGCTCCTGACTCTTTCATCAAAGATCACATACCGGAAGGAGGAGGAAAATGTTGTTAGGCAGCTTAATCCTTCAGGCAAGGCCCAAGAAAGCAGCCTCCCACAGAGGCCCAAGGAAGAAACAGGTCTGGTTCCTGAAAAGATGCAGCCACAGGCAGGGAAGCCAGTCAAATCTATACATACACACACACACGTGAGAAGCCCTGATGAGAAAGCAAGGGAGAGAAAATATCCTGATGGAATATTCCGATGAAGTGTGAGTTCCCATAGAGACCCTTTTGTGAATAACCAGGAAATAATCACATGACCTCCACTTCAAATGGGGAACAAATCTGACTGAATCTAATTCTGAAAGTAGCTCAAGCTCTTGCTCTTGCTAGCAAGTTCCAGCTGTGGAACCAGAACTGATTTTCCACCAAGTCATAGCTCTGTGACTCCAGGCAAGTTACTTGACTTCTCTGAGCCTTACCCGTGAAAGGAAGAAAACAGTCCCTTCCTCAAGACACTGCTTTATATAATACATGTGATATAAGACAGTGTTTGCCTCCCTCTAAGAACTCCTTCAAGTCAACAGATACAGACGGTACAAAGTATCGGGTGTCAACAGGCTCAAGGATGCATTGTACAACACAAGGAATAGAGCCAATATTTTTTAATATCTGTAAATGGGAAGTAATGTTTCAAAATTGTATAAAAAATAATTTTAAAAAGTTTTTAAAAAGAAGAAGAATGAACTATGGTACACACAGACTTCTCTGATGGCTCAGTGCTAAAGAATCTGCCTGCCCGTGCAGGAGAAGCAAGAGACGCAAGTTCAGTCCCTGGGCTGGGGAGATCTCCTGGAGAAGGAAATAGCAATCCTCTCCGGTATTCTTGCCTGGAAAATCCCATGAGCAGAGGGAGTCAGGCATGACTTAGCATCTGAACAACAACGATACATGCACAGCATGGAATGAATCACATAGACATCATGTTGACCAAAAGAAGCCAGAAGCAAAGAGAACGTGCTGTGTAGCTCCACTGATATGAGGTTCAGGGAGAGGCATGACTAACTGAGGCTCAGAAAAGCGCCTCCGGGGGAGCTGACTGGGACGGGGCGTGGGGGAAAGTGCTGGGGTTCTGGAGTGTTCCTCACATTGTTATGCCGGTTACACAGTGTCTGTGTGTGTGCTCACTCAGTCTTGTCTCACTCTTTGCCACCCTGTGGGCTATAGCCAACCGGGCTCCTCTGTCCATGGCATTTTCAGGCAAGAATACTGGAGCGGGTTGCCGTTTCCTCCCCCAGGCGATCTTCCCAACTCAGGGACTGAACCCATGTCTCCTGCATCGGCAGGCAGATTCTTTACCACTGAGAAGCATATACATATATATAAACTCTTCATGCTGTATAGTTAACTTTGCTTCTTTCAAGCCCTATTTATGCCCCATACCAGTTACAATGTGCTGTAAGCACTATACCGTTTTTATGTCACCCTTCAGTTCTTTTCTTTAAGAAAATGCAAAGAAGCCTACAGAGTGCCTAGCATGATATCTGGTCCAGAGGAAGTTTTCAGTGAGTGTTAATATCACTTGGGAAAAAAAAAAGTAAAAAGATAGCAACAGTATTACTATTGCCACTGTCATCAATAGCCGCAACACGACAGAGCCTGTGGGTCATCAGACATCTTCTCTGTCGTCACCACAGGGATGTGACCGCAGGGAGTGAGGAAATTGGATTGAATTTAGGGTATATGTTGGCTGATTGTTAAAATTATGATTCTTTCTAATAGGAGAACTCATACTAAGAACTGGGCAGGAAAGGCATTCTTATCCCTCATGCTCAGTTGAGGAACTCAGGGTGGTAAAGACTTGGGTGCTGAAGTCATTTGTCTATGAATACAGCTAGTGGAGCAGAGTCAAGGAAAAAAGGCAAATCTTCATATTCCAAGATATTTCTATCTGTTTGGAAAATTTCTTTCAAGATATTTAGAGATTAATTCCTTCATCCTGAAGGGAAAAATAAAAACAGGTTGTTTTTTTCCTAAAAATTTCTACAGAGAAACAGACTCTCTAAATATGAATGAGTAAAATGAAGCTTAATTGCCACCTGCATCCTCCATGACATCCAGGCAAAAACAAGAGGGTGGATCTTGTATTTTAGGCAACAGGAATAGCATTACTCAAAATCACAGAAGTTTAGAATAGCTAGATGCTTTAGAAAACTCTGGTGTGGCTAGAGTATAGATCAAGGAACGAAGAGTTACAGAAGAAAAGGAATATAAAAGCCAACATTTACTGAATATTTACTGAGTGCCACACACTGTTCTCAGTGGTTATATACAAGTATAAGTTTACTTCATCATGTCAGTAATTTTACAAGTATGAATTACCATCATCCCCATTTCACAGAAGAGAAAATTGAGATGGTTAAGTACCTTGTTCAAGGTCCTTCAGCTAGTAAGTAGTAAAACACACATATAAACTCTAGAATTAGTCTTAGCCACTGCATTGTTACTGAGAACCTGAAGGCCAAGTTTAAGACAGTTGACTTCATTCTTTGGAAAAACAACAATCTCCTTAAGGCTCTTAAGTTGGGGAAGACACAGTCAGACTTAACCTTTTTGAAAGATTCAGCTGATTGAAATACACAGAATGGGATTCGAGGTGTACAGAACAAAAAAAGATGATGGCCAGGTAGGAAGCCTTTCAATGTGCAGGGAACTGGTGCTGAGGGTCTGACGGAAGGAAGGATCAATGAGTACAGGGAAGCTGGTGCAGGCTATGCAAGGGGAAGCTGTAATGGTATTTGGTGACAGACAGGATGTACAACATAGGAGAGAAGGAAGTATAAAGGGTGATCCTTCAAAGTGTAGATTCAGTCTTAACAGGCAGATCCTGCCCTTCAAGTAATGAGGAAAGAGGACAGCCTTACCCTGACAAAGAACAGAGTTCTAGGAGATTGATGATGTTCTTGTCAAGTCTCTGAGCCCAGGTGTGTGAATTCAGAATGCTGATCCAAATTACAACATCCTTAAGCAGGCTGTCAGCTTCACAACAACACTGCTTTCTTTCTTCAGTCTTTTATTCTCTTTCTTTCCTCCCTCCTTTCCATTTTCCTTCCTTCTTTCTTGTTCTTTCTTCCTCTCTTTCTTGCTAATGAGTACAACCATATTAGGTTTCATTTTAAAATAACAAATGCAACATGCAGAAAATTCAAGCAATATGAAAAACACAACAAAACGAAAAAGTTCCTGAAATCTTACCACCATCAACACTTCAGTGAAGGGCTCTCCAGGCATTCATGACTGCACAGCACACACACACATTCACATGCTCTTCTTTTTACTTTGGAAACCCACTTTTTTCACTTATTCTCTCATGGAAAGAAAGTCAATGCATCTGGAGCGAAGTCATCTTTTTCAGTGCCAAAGTGTTACTTCATTAACTGTATATGTCACAGTCTATTACAAACCCAACAACAGCCAAGTGAGGAGATAGGCAATTCCTATCCCTTCAAAATATCTATTAAGCTGAATAAAACTAACAGAATCAACCATTTCAAGCACTCTGGAAATTTACCAAAAGCATAGAACAATCTGAGAAACATTGATATTCAAAAAATGTTGGGTCACAACAGTGATAATCTGCTGTATTCTTGCCTGGAACTGCCTCTATTTCCAACACCATCAGTCTCTGTTGATGTGAAGCTCAAAGAGGGCAGGACAAACCTCAAAGACCAGTGGCTTCTCCACCAGGTAGAAAGGGGCTCCCTGGACTTGAGGGGTGGGAGATAACCACTCTCAGGGGTGTTTTCAGTGGAAGGGATGAATGTTGAATTGGTCAGTGGGGACAGTCAATGGCTCCACAAGTCTGAGATGGCAGTCATGGGTAAGATAAGCATGTTTTTGGCTGAGGCTACTAATGTGTCCACATACTCCTGGTTAATCTCAAGACTGAGCACAAATACGCAGGTCACAGAAAATAAAAGCACAGTGGAAAGTCGAAGCCAGGGCATCTCAACTTGGAATGTGCTCTTTCCTCCACAAAGTTCCAAGGCAGCCTTCCTGGCTTGAAGTGTTTGAACACAACCTCTGTCTGACTGTTGGCTGTGCAAGCAAACACAGGGCAGCTCTCAGGCTCAAACTAAACAAAAAAATCTGAGCATAGACCTTAGCACTGTACACTGAGAGAGGAGGGAGACAGAGCTCACAGATTTAGCTCATGCAGATTATTAAACAAAGATGCAGACAGACCAAAAAAATGAAAAAAGAAAAAAAAAGAACAATAGCAACAGAGTTACTAAAATATATTAACAAAATGTCCAGATTCCAACCAAGATATTATGAGACAAGCAAAGTGGAAGGAAAGCAGAACCCAGACTGTGGGGTAGGGTGGGGAGGTAGTCAGTAGAAACTGTCTCTGAGTGTCCCAGATGTTGGATTTTGCAGAATAAGACTTCAAAGCAGAAATTATAAATGGTCCAAGAACTAATGAATTTCAAAACTTTGTAACACATCTCTAAGCCACAGTGGGTAGAAATAACTAATGATTTCCACTTAATTTCTTCTCTGTTTTGCAAAGTTGGCTTGGAAGGGGTTGAAATTGGTGGTGAATGTGTCAGCAACACAAGAAAGAGAGAAAGGACAGAAAAACTATTTGAAAAAGTACTGACACAAATTTTCTCACATTGGTAGAAATCTACAAACTTTAAGTGTTGGAATCTTAATCTACAACTTCAAGAAGCTCAATGAGCCACAAAGTAAGATGAATACAGAGTAAGATGAATACAAATACACATATCACAGTTAAACTTCTGAAAGAAAAATCCAAGTAGCAACAGAAATCTATAATGAGTCCCCTGCATACAAGACGTATATTTCCAATATTTTGTCATCATAAGCAGTGCTAAAATGAACACGTGTATGATCATCTCCCCAGGATAATTTCCTTGAGGTGGAATTGTTGAGCCAAAAGTTATCCTCACTGAGTAACCCTGCTTGTCCTCTAATGCAGGGTTAGCCCTTGTACAGGGAACTTGCTCTTCTCTTTACTTTTTAAGTCTCAGATGCGTGCTGTTCACTCTTCTTGGAACTCTCCACCACATCCATTCTTCCATAGCTAATTCAAGTCTAGCAATTCAAGTCTCAGCTTAAATATTTTCCTGGAGAGACCTTTCCTGACCACTCAACCAAAAGCAGAGCTCACCCAACCACTCTTATTTCTCTCTCTCATAGAACCTCAATTATTTCCTTTATAGCATTTGCCACATTTTATAATTGAAGTCAATTCTGTGATTCACTGTTTAATGTCTCTCTACACCTATTAAGACAGGGATATCATCTTTCCTGTTCACCACTGTATATTAATACTTAATGCCAGGCACATAACAGAGACTTAATAAATGTTCACTGAATAAATTTGCTTTGCTAAGGCAAACACATGCTAGAATTTTTAAAAGTAAAAATCTCTGCTGTAACTAGCCTGGGCCCAACCTCACTATCAAAGTCTCCATTGTTGGTTTTATTGGCCATTCTGTCCTTCCTTTTTTGATAGGTAGCCCCTGTCTTATCTCTCCTGATTCTTTACTAGTAATTTGACCCCATACCCTGGTTTTGATAACTTGCTTTGGACACAATGTATCCTGCTAGATATACTGTCATGCCCCTCCAACAGAGGAATCACCTTCCAGCAACACACACTGAGCCTCTGCTTAGCAATTATCTGGGTTTTCACTGCAGCAAGTCTTTAAGTCAACTTGCATGGCCCAAGACTGCAAACTACTTTAGCTGAGTCATCAGGAGAGAAGGGCTAGGTTCCTGAGTGGTCCATAGGAGAGACCATCCTTCCTGCAGTGCAGAAATCAGTGCATGCTTGGAATATTTGAGTTAAGAAAGGAGATTATGCATTATCACAACTGACACAAGGGACTGCAGCACATTGCTCATTAGAGTGCAACAGTGCGCATGTGCCAGAGTGGACTTATAAATGGACATCAGCTTATTTGTGTTCATTGCTGGTATCTACAAACGGAATAGTCCTCTATGAGCTGAGGGTTTCATTTCTGTCGTTTGGGATTTTTTGTTTTGTTTTTGCTTTTGTTTTTTACTGAAGTATAGCTGATGTACAATATTATAAACATTACAGGTGTACAAAAAGGTGATTCACAAATTTTAAGGGTCATACTCATGGTTATTACAAAACATTGGCTATATTCCCAGTGTTGTACAACATATCTTTGTAGCTTATGTGATACATAACAGTTTGTACCTCTTCCTCTCCTACTCCCACACTTCCCCTCCTCCTTCCCTTTCCCCACTGGTAATCACTAGCTTGTTTCCTATGTTTCTGAGTCTGCTTCCACTTTTGTTATATTCATCAGTTTGTTGTATGTTTTAGATTCTACATGTAAATAATATCATACAGTATTTTTCTTTTACCATCTGACTTATTTCACTTAGCAAAATAACCTCCATATTGCTGCAAATGGCAAAATTTCATTCTTTATTATAGCTTAGTAACATTCCATTGTATGTACATATACATATATAGATGTGTGCATGCGTGCGTGTATCAGTTGATGGACACTTAAGCCACTTCCATATCTTGGCAGCTGCAAATAACATGAATTGCTGTGAACATTGGGATGCATGTATCTTTTTGAATTAATATTTTTGTTTTGTTTTTTAGGTTATATTCAGGAGTGGGATTGCTTCCATAAGGAATACAACAGTGTGAGTGAGGTGATTAATGTGGTCCAGTTTACCACAGTCCCTACCACTCCCTAATGTCAACTGGACCATGTTAATCACCTCACTCACATTGCTGTTTTCCTTATGGTAAAGAAAAACATGTGTCCCCGGACCTCTCTGGGGAAAGAAACACAGATTGAAAGAGCTCTGATTTCTTAAATTAAAATCACTTTCTTCATTGAGACCCCAAACTCTGCTTAAGAAACCTGAAGGGCCCTCTTTCCATCAGTCACCTCTCTCCATCAGTTTGCCATACAATTTCTGTAATCTCTCCAATTCTCTGTATGTCAATTTATCAATCTGCAAAAAGGATCTTCTTGATCCTCTCTCCCACTACCCAATAAGAAGGCTGCAGAAGCCATTTGATAACATCTGTAAGAGTGATGAGCCTCCCACAGGCAAGTACCCAAGGATACATGCTAACATGCTGAGTGTTATTAGTTGTTTATCCTCCTCTAAGTGACACTCATAGAAGGAGCACGCAGGGCTTCTCTGGTGGGCCAGCGGTAAACAGTCTCCCTTGCAATGCAGAGGACACTGATTCAGTCCCTGGTTGGGGAAGATGCCACAGGCCACAGAGTGACAGAGCCTGCGAGCAGCAACTGTTGAGCCCAAGCACCACAACAACTACTGAGCCCACACACCTAGAGCCCGTGCTCTGCAACAGAGAAGCCACTGTAATGAGAAACCCACACATCACGATGAAGAGTAGTCCCCGTCCACCACAACCAGAAGAACCCAGCGCACAGGAACAAAATCCAGCACAGCCAGAAATACATAAACACATAAATAAATTAAAAAACAGAAGCGGTGCATAACCCAGGGTCAGACAATGCTAAGCAGTATTTCAAGTCCAGACTCTACTACAGACCTATAAGTTGACTAAATTCTGTAGAGAAATCTCAGCATTGTGGGAAAGAGGAGTAGAGCAAAAGGAATTCTGTTATAACCTGTGTTGCTAAACAGGGGATGAGCAGACAGGAAGCAATGAATCTGGAAAACAGATTCATGTAATGTTATACTTCATTGTGGCCTTACTGTATGCTACACATCTTATACCCATGCTGCTGCTGCTGCTAAGTCGCTTCAGTCGTGTCCGACTCTGTGCGACCCCATAGACGGCAGCCCACCAGGCTCCCTGTCCCTGGGATTCTCCAGGCAAGAACACTGGGGTGGGTTGCCATTTCCTTCTCCAATGCATGAAAGTGAAAAGTGAAAAGTGAAAGTGAAGTCACTCAGTCATGTCCGACTCTTCACAACCCCATGGACTGCAGCCCACCAGGCTCCTCTGTCCATGGAATTTTCCAGGCAAGAGTACTGGAGTGGATTGCCATTGCCTTCTCTGTTATATCCCTGATTTCATTGATCTCACTTAATTCTTTAAAAAAAATCTTTATAGCTATTATTATTTTCAGTTTACAAAAACAGTAGCCTGAACCCCAGAGAGATGTCATATTTCAAAGACACACAGCCAGTTAAGTAAGTGAAAAAGCCACGGTTCAATTTTAGGGCCTGAATTCTGAATGGCAATGTAATTTTGCTTCTCTGTAGTTAAAGGGTAAAAGAAGAAGTTGCATTTATTAAGCAAATATTATATACCAGAAAGTGAAGAGGAACTAAAGAGCCTCTTGATGAAGGTGAAAGAGAAGAGTGAAAAAGCTGGCTTAAACTGGGACTACCCTGAGGGATGGGATGGGGAAGGAGGTGGGAGGGGGTTCAGGATGGGGGACACATGTACACCTGTGAATGATTCATGTCAATGTATGGTAAAAAACACTATAATACTGTAAAGTAATTAGCCTCAAATTAAAATAAATTAATTTAAAAAACTCAACATTCAAAAAAATGAAGATCATGGCATCTGTTCCTATCACTTTATGGCAAATAGATGGGGAAAATGTGGAAACAGTGTCAGATTTCATTTTCTTGGGCTCCAAAATCTAAGCAGATGGTGACTGTAGCCATGGACTTAAAATACACTTGCTCCTTGGAAGAATCTGTGACAAACCTAGACAGCATATTAAAAAGCAGAGATATCACTTTGCCAACAAAGGTCCATCTAGTCAAAGCTATGGTTTCCAGTAGTCATGTATGGATGTCAGTTGGACCATAAGAAAAGGCTGAGTGCCAAAGAACTGATGCTTTTGAACTGTGGTGCTGGAGAATACTCTTGAGAGTCCCTTGGACAGAAAGGAGATCAAACCAGTCAATCCTAAAGGAAATCAGTCCTGAATATTCATTGGAAGGACTGATGCTGAAGCTGAAGCTCCAACATTTTGGCCACCTGATGTGAAGAGCTGACTCCCTGGAAAAAACCCTGATGCTGGGAAAGATTGAGGGGAAGAGAAAAAGGGGGCAACAGAGGATGAGATGATTGAATGGTATCACTGACTCAATGGACATGAGTTTGAGCAAACTCAGGGAGATAGTGAAGTACAGGGAAGTTTGGTACGCTGCAGTTCATTGGGTCACTAAGAGTCAGACATGCCTTAGGGACTGAACAACAAGGTAGGGTTTTTTTATAAAAAGCAAAAAAAATATAAAACTGCTCTGTTGAGGTATAACTTACATATCATAGACTTCACTGTTTTTAAGTATACAGTTCCCAGATTTTTAGTGTATTTCCAAAATGCCACAGTCTAATTTTAGAACATTCCCATCACCCTGAAACGATGCCTCGTGTCTATATATAGTCAATCCCTGTTCCTACCCTCTGCTCCCAGCAATAACTAATCCACTTTCTTCCTCCAGAGATTTGCTTCTCTCCGTAGTTCTTCTAATTAGAATGACATAATATGTAAACTTTTACATTGGGCTTATTTTACTGAGCATATTTTTGAGGTTCATCCATGTTTCAGCATCTCATTGCTTTTTATTTCATCGTATGGATATACACCATTTTATACATCCTTCTACCAGATCATGAACATTTGAATTGATTTCATTGTTTTATAAAGAATGCTGCTGTGAGAATTCCCAAATAAGTCTTTTGTTACACAAGTTTTCATATGAATAGATATCCATGAGGGGAATTCTGGGTCGTATGGTAAATTCCTGTTTAACATTTTAAGAAACTCAAATTGTTTTCCAAAGTAGCTCCATGCACAGCAGGGTGAAACATAGCCTAACCAACACGTCACCTATCTGGCCCGGTAGATGTTCAAGTTTGCAGCCATCAGTCTGCACTGGGCTATGTTCTGTGCCATCATAGGAAACTCTACTTCACATCGACAAAGAAAACCCAGCTTTACTAGAATATGTGTGAAGTGTTTGTCTGTCAGTCCTGTCTCCTTCTTTGCGACTCCATGGACTGTAGACCCCCAGGTCTGTCCATGGAATTTTCCAGGTAATAATGCTAGAGTGGGTAGCAATTCTCTTCTCCAGGGTATCTTCCCAACCCAGGGATCAAAGCCGGGTCTCCTGCCTTGCAGGCAGATTCTTTACTGTCTGAACCACCAGGGTAGCCCCCTACTAGAATGTACATATTTGAAAACTGAATAGTCTGTGGTGAAAAGAATCTGCAATTTAGGACAGCATTCACTGTAAAGCAAAGACCCCCTGGGACAGTTGTATTAAAAAAAAGAAAAAAGTCTTCAAATTCATCTCTTCATATCCAATATGCAAAATAATATGGTAAAATTGGAGGTGTTCCAAATAAAAGTAGAGTTTGAGTTGTGTTATTAATCATATTTTATAGAAGAAACTGGGACTCAGAGAAATTCAGCAATTAGCCCAGAGTCACACAGCTGGTGGGAAATGGTCCGTTTGGAACTCAACACCATGTCCTTAGAAACTGAGCTAAGGCCTCTATCTGTACCAGAGTTGCCCACTAAGGGCCATCGCCCTCACATAGAATAAATTTGCCTCCTTAACTTCTGTGATTTCAGTGCCAATCATAACGTTTGACACACAGAAGATGCTCTATAAGTATCTTTTAAATGAATAAAAGTCCTCCATAAATATATGTGATAAAAATGCTACATTTTAATTTGATAACCAATGTTTTCTCAAAACTATTCTTTGCAAGGTTGCCAGTGACCTCCTACAAATCAGGTAGTAACATTTCCAGTCTTTTTCAGCCATGTTCCCCCTGCAACCTTCTGGAAATATTTAATACCAGTATCTACTCCCTCTTCTTTTTTTCTGAAACACTGTCTGCACATCTCTGTATTTCTCTTTCTCTCCTGTACATGCTCACACACATGCACCCACACAAACCATCCACCACGTCCCTTCTGACCGTTCCTTCGCTCGTTCCATTCCTCTCTCCAATATCTTCACGTACCTTTTCCCTAAGATATGCCTCAAATCTTTCATTTCTCTCTATACTTTCTCTGCTCTATGGCTCGTTGTTCTGATCCAGTATCGTGGCTTCAATAATCCCATCTATATGGACATCAAATTTATTTCTCCTGTTTGACATTTTCACTTCTAATAAGTGTTATCAGAAAGCATAAAAGCACCTTCCAACAGGTACCTGAGTCAGTTCTAGCACATTTTATCTGTAGTCATGAAATAATAATTTCTCCCCTGTGTTAATGTGGATTTTTTTATAGACAGTAGTGTCATAAAGCCTGGGCTATGAAAATAATCAGACCCAAGTTCTAAACTTGGTTTAGTCTTCTGAACTATAAAATGGAAATTAAACAACATCACTTTAAAAAATAACTTTCATTAAAGATTGTTATAAACAGTGACTGAAATAACAAGGGCTGAGTGCTCAGCATGGTGTCCAATTGCTAGTAAATATAGTAAACAACAGCTATATTAGTAGGAGAAGCATTCATTGTACTATAATCAGAGGTCAGCACACTTTTCTGTAAAAGGATGGACAGAGAATATTTTAGCCTTTCAGGACATATAAGGTCACTGTCATATTTTGTTCTTTGTTTGTCTGTGTTATTGTCAGGGTTTTCCAGAGAAACAGAGCAAATATTTATTTGGAATTGGCACGTGTGACTTTGAAGACTAAGTCCCAAGTACAGTTGGCAAGCTGGAGCTTGCCAACTGGGAGAGCCAATGATATAGTTCTAAGTCCAAGTCTGGAGGTCTGAGAACCAGAACTGATGGTGTGAGCTCCAGCGTGAGTCTCCGTCTGAAGACAGGAGAATTATGTCCCAGCTTGAAAACAGTCAAGTAGAGAGAAAGAATTCTTATTCAACACTTTTGTCTATCTAGCCTTCAACACATTGGGTGAGGCCCACCCACACAGGGAAAGACAATCTGCTCTATTCAGCCTATTGATTTATATATTAAACTCATCTAAAAACATCTTGGAAAATATTCCCAGAGAACAAAATTTAACCAAATATCTGGATACCTCAAATATTGGGCTTCCCTGATAGCTCAGTTGGTAAAGAATCTGCCTGCAACGCGGGAGGCCCCAGTTAGATTCCTGGGTCAGGAAGATCCACTGGAGAAGGGATAGGCTACCCACTCCAGTATTCTTGGGCTTTCCTTGTGGCTCAGCTGGTAAAGAATCTGCTCACAATGCAGGAGACCTGGGTTCGATCTCTGGGTTGGGAAGATCTCCTTGAGAAGGGAAAGGCTACCCAATCCAGTATTCTTACCTGGAGAATTACATGGACTGTAAGTCCATGGGTTCACAAAGAGTTGGACACGACTGAGCAACTTTCACTCAATGGATACCTCTTGACTCCACAAAGCTGACATACAAAATTAGCCATCACATTATGTTTGTTTGTTTTACAGCCATCTAAAAAAATGTAAAAATCATTCTTATCTGGTGGGCCACATATAAACAGCACCTAGGCCAAATTTAACCCTTGCACAGTCTGGTCTAGAACCTCCATTACAATGAAGCTGTGAGACCAGATTTCCTGCCTTTTTCTTGATCAACAGAGGAAACTTTCTGTTTTTTCACCATTAAGTGTCACATTAGCTATAGGTTTCTCATAGATATGATTTACAGTTAGAAATTCTTCCTGCTTCCAGTTTATTGGGAGATTTTGTCATGAATGTTGAATTTTTTCAAATAGCGTCCCAGGTGGCACTAGTGATAAAGAATCTGCTTGCCAATGCCAGAGATTTAAGAGACCCAGGTTCAGTCCCCAGGTCAGGAAGATCCCCGAGAGGAGGGCATGGCAACCCACTCCAGTCTTCTTGCTGGAGAATCTCCATGGACAGAGGAGCCTGGCAGGCTACATACAGTCCATAGGGTTGCAAAGAGTTGGACACAACTGAAGCAACTTAGCACACAACATGCATGCACACACAAGATACTACGGTTTTTATATTTTACTAATACAGTGTATTATATTAGTTTCGGGGTGTTAAATTTAGCTTGCATTCCTGTAATAAATTCTACTTGGTTGTAGCATAAAATCTTCTGTTTATACGGTTGTGAATTCAACTTCCTAACATTTTCTTGAGGATTTTTGCATCTATATTCATGAAGAATATTGATCTGTAGTTTCACTTTCCTGTGATACCTTGTTTGGCTTTGATATTAGGTTAATACTAGCCTCATAGAATAAGTTGGAAAGTGGTCCCTCCTCTTTTATATTTTGGAAGAGTTTGAAAATGATTCGCGTTAGTTCTTTAAAAGTTCGTTAGAACTCTCCAGTAAAGTCATCTGGGCCCTGGGTTTTCTTTATGGGAAAGTTTTAAATTATTCATTCCGTTTCTCTACTTGCTATAAGTCTATTCACATTTTCAAACTCTCTTTGAATTGGTTTTGTTAATTTATGTCTTTCTGGGAATTAGTCCATTTTATCTAAGTCGCCTTATTTGTTGTCTTGAAGTTGTTCATAGAATTCCCTTACAAATATTTTAATTTCTGTAAGGTCATTAATAATTGCTATAGACTGAATGTGTGTGCCCCCTAAAATTCATATGTTGAAATCTAACCCCCAATGTAGTGATTGGGAGTGGAGCCTTTGCGAAGTGATTAGGTTATAAAGCTAGAGTTTTCATGAATGGAATTTCTGCCTTTGTAAAAGATATGCCAGGGCTTCCCAGGTGACTCAGTGGTAAAGAATCTGCCTGCCAATGAAGGAGACACAGGAGACCCAAGGTCAATCTCTGGGTCAGGAAGGTCCCCTGGAGGAGGAAATGGCAACTCACTTCAGTATTCTTGCCTGGAAAATCCCATGGACAGAGAAGCCTGGTGCACTATAGTCCATTGGCTCACAAAGAGTTGGACATAATTTAGCAACTGAGCACACTCGCACACAACAGAGATCCCAAAGACTCCCTAGCCCCTTCTGTCATGTGAGGACCCAGCTAGAAGATGGAACAGGAAGTAGGCCCTCACAGGAAAACACTCACGCTTGATCTTGGGCTTCCTAGCCTCTAGGACTGTGAGAAATAAATTTCTGTTATTTACAAGCCACCTAATCTATCGTATTTTGTTACAGCAACCTGAACTGAGTATGATAGAAATGCCACATTGATTGATATTGGTCGTTTGTGCTCTCTCTCTCTTTTTTATCAGTCTAGCAAAATGTTTGTAAATGTTGTCAATATTTTTATTGTATTTTTAGTTTTGTCTATTATCTCTTGCTTTCTGTTTTCCCTTGATTTTCTGTTTCTGTCTCATTTTTTTCCACTATACTTTTTCATTGTCAGCCTTCTGCTTGCTTTGGGTTTAGTTTGTTCTTATTTTTTAAAGTGGAAACTTAGGTAACTGATTTGAAATCTTTCTGTTCTTCTAACATAGTCATTGAAAGCTATAAATTTTCCTCTAAGTACTGTGTTAGCTGTACCCTATAAAATTTGGTATGTTTTGTTTTCATTTTCATTTACAAAAGATTTTCTAATTTACTCTGTTTTTTTCAGCTTGACTCACAGTTTATCTATAATTGTTTTGCCTAGTTTCCAAATATTTGTCACTTTCCCAAATTTCTTTCAGTTGTTGATTTTTAACTTGATATGGTTTTGGTTGGAGAATGTATTTTGAATGACTTCAGTTCTTTTAAATGTGCTAAGGTTCACTTTATGGTCTAGCTTCTCTCTGTCCTGGACAATGTTATATGTGTGCCTGAAAAGAATATGGATTCTGCCACTGTTGAGTGGAGTGTTCTCTAATTGTCACTTAGGTCAAAATGGTTGATAATATTGTTAAAGTCATCTATATNTGGTGATCTGCTTTTAATAGGAGACATATTCACATCTAATAAAAGTTCTATTTATAATTAATCTGATGTTTACATTTAATGTAATATTAACATGTTTAGATTTACATCTGTATTTTGAAAGTTGTTTTCCATATGTCTCAAGACTTTTGTGTTCCTCTTATACTACCTTCTTTGGAGCAAAATAGATATTTTCTAGTGTACCATTTTACTTCCTTGTTGGATTTGAGTTATTTCCTTAGTGGTTTTTCCCAGGATTCTAATATGCTTCCTAATAAATTAGAATATACTTCAGATTAATACTAACTTAATTCCAATGAAGTGTAGAAATTTTGTTCCAATATCTGCTTTCTTCACCTTTGTTCTATTATAGTCACATTACATTATTATAGGTTATATGCCCCCAAATACAGTTTTATAATTATTGTTTGATGTGATTGCTTTTTCAGTCAAAAGAAAAATATATACATATTTACTCTCATTTGTATTTATCTACATAATTACAAATGCTATCTATTCATGTGAATTCAAACTATCATCTGGTGTCATTTCCTTCCAGGCCCAAAACTTTCTTTACTAAGGCTTATAAGGCAGGTCTGCTGGCAACAAACTCTCTCAACCTTTTTTATCTGAGAGTATCTTTATTTCACATTCATTTGTGAAAAACAGTTTTGTTGGATATAGAATTCTTGGTTTACAGGTTTTTATCTTTCAGCATTTTGAATGTCATCATACTGCCTTCTGGCCTCTATTGTTTCTAATGAATTTGCTATTAATCTTATTGTGATTTCTGTGTATGCAATGAGTTATTTTACTTTTGCTGCTATTAGGATTATCTCTTTATGTTTGACTTTTAATCATTTGACATGCTTCTAGTCAGAGGTTTCTTTGTGTTTATCTTATTTGCGGTTTATTGATGTTCCTGGACATGCAGATTAAATTTTTAATTAAATTTGGGAAGTTTGGGGCCATTAATTATTTAAATATTTTCTTCCTCCTCTTTATCTCTCTCATCTCCTTCTGGGGCTCCCATTAAATATATGTTGACATGCTTCATGGTAATCCACGTATCTCTGAAATTGCTCATACATTTTCATTCTTTTTTCTTTCTATTCCTCAAATTGGATAAATGCTAGTTACAGATATTAAAGTTCACCAGTTCTTTCTTCTGACATCTTGAATTTGCTCTTGAGCATTTTCCATTTCAATTATTGAACTTTTCAACTCTAGAATTTCCATTGGGTTCTTTTTTATAATTTCTATATCTTTATTCTCTACTTAATGAGTCATTGTCAGTATATATTCTTTACTTTTTACAATGTGATTTTTTTAAAATCTAACATATTGTGAAGCTGCTTTGAAGTCATTTTCTATTAAGTCCAAACCTGGGCCCCTCAGAGATAATTTCTACTGACTATTTTTTTTCCTACACATGCATCATAATTTGCTATATCTGTATATGCTACATTTTTTGCTGAAAATCTACATTTAAGATAATACATTGAAGGAATTCTGGATTTTTTGATTCCCAGAGGTTTTTTGTTTTCAGGGTTTATGTTGTTGTTTATTTGCTTAATAACTTTGCTGAACTAATCCTATAGAATATGTCTCCCCCAAAATGTGCAACTGTTAATGTTTATGCTCAGTTTTCTTTTAATCCCTGTTTTTATTTTAACCCTGGCTTCCTAGGGTTTGCCCTAGCTTAGCAGGTGCCCAGTGATTGGTCAGAAGTAGTGCTCAAATACTTTGGTTTAGTAAGATATCTGCCCTTTTCTGATGAACCTATAGGTGGGTTGAAGAACATATTAAAGTTCGAGCACTTTAAAACTGCCCAGTTTACTTTCTGATGGGCCTTCTTGCATCTCCTCTATGAGTTCACTAGACCTCATCTTCAGCCATAGATAAGTAGTTAGCAAAGGCCCTCTGGTGCCTCCTGAGTATGCACACAGCCTTGCACATATGTGTAGCCTTCCAGACCAACAGGGAATGCGGCAGCTTACCAGAGTCCAGTATAGCTATCTCATTCTCGGGATCTCTTTGTTAAATTTCTGATTTAATCTGTTGACATGTCTTGTCCCAATATTTGCAAGTATTTGCCAACTGGCTTTCCAAGTGTTTGCCACTGAGATTGCTATTGTTTTTAACAATGCCACTGGGTATACACACTGCTCCAAAACAATCCAGTCTCGTCTAGAGGCAAAGCTACTAGCTTTCAGTTTGCTCTACCATTATAAAACCACCCTACATGCTTTATAGGGCTCCTCTTTGCTCCTGTGGGAGTAGGAGAGACCTGCCCTGGTCCATTACTGCCTGAGATTACAGAGAGAAAGTCTTTCTTGTTCTTTAATCTGGTATTAAGAAATCTACTTGCTTATAGATATAAACCACTGTTTATATCATTCACCAGTCATCAGTTTTATTAGAAATAAAGAATTTTTAAAAATGTTAACATGTTCTTTTTCTGCATAAACTAAACTGGAATTGATTAGATTAAATACTATGTGGAAAAGCACTCCTAACAATTGGGACTAGAACCCTAGGCCCTTGAATTCTGGATCAACCACACACTCTACATCCTATTCATGTCTCTTATTCTGAATGATAATAACAACAAATAAAATGGAAAAATGAGGGTTTCCTAGTCTCCAAGTCCACTATCCAAACACATGTAAAAGCTACTTGGTATAAACTGCTTGAAACACAGTAACATCAGCTAAAAACAATGCTCTATCCTTTAATTCAATTTCATGTTCATTCCAATTGGCTGGAGCATGAATTCAAAGAAATCAGTAGTTGTTCACAGCAGGCACTGAGGTGAACTCATGTTCTTGGGAAGGCCATGTTTTCTCTGGTTAGCAGATGTTTTGCTAGCTGACATTTAGAAATAAGTCAAAGTTGTCTTTTGTTATTATGCATAATAGATCTCAAAGAATAAATGAAAAGCCTTTTACTCTAATTCAGAATGCATTTTGCCTCTCTGAAGGCTACACTGGTTGAGTTCTTAAAAGCTCAGGCATGGGGACACATAGAAGAGAATAATATGACTGAGTCTGTGTCTATGGGAACAGTCCAAGAGCCTGGTCATGTGTAACACCAAGAAGAGGAGACTGCACCCAAATCAGTCTGTTATACTGAGGAATGGGAGAGGCTCCTTATTGCCTTCTCAGCTGTATGAATGCTCTTATTCCATACTCTGAGAAAAACTCAGTTATCTTTTCTATTCCCTAGACATAATGTAGAAGAACAACTGCTGGTTTGATAAGAGTTACTACTTAATCAGCATATTCCACTCCTGGTCCAACTCATCAGTATCAATGCTAACCCATCCCATGGGTATGATAAATGAGAGACAACCATGAGAAGAGAAGGATGGATAAAGTGCCATGGATGTGTAGTCATTATCTGCAGGAATCTGTGGTTTTCAGTTATGTGCTGAGGAAACATACACATAAATGGGGCCCTGAGTAGTATTTTCCTGACATATCTCTAGGGCCTGCAGCAAATGTTAATGCATGCTGGGCAAGCATCCTGCTGCCATATCATGCGGCAGTCACCCAGACTGATCTTTCTAGCCTGAAGCCTTAGGGAGCCTGACAATTCAGAGCTTGGAATGCTTTCCTAATTGGACCACAGGCCTGGCTATAAAGTTTTGTTTCATGCTGGTTCCTGAGGCCTACCACAGCTTTTTTTGAAAGTTTTGAATCTCTTATGTATGACTTCATTCTACCAATACTTCTGGCAAAGTAGCTTCATGCTGGAACTTCAGCAACCTCCAAAAAGACCAAGGCAGCTCATCCCTCACTTTCCCAGTCAGCAGCACTATTTGCACCTACGTTGGGCCACCCTGCAATAGATGCGGAAGGCTGTTGTGTTACAGAACAAACAGGGCCCTGTTTGTGAAGACTTGTGTTTGGATGCTGTTGCCCTTCAAAATTTATAAGGCTTTGGGCAAGTCATTGAGTTTCTCTGAACCTCAGGTTGCTCATCTGTGAAGTATGAACAGTTGTTGATCCCAGAGTTTGTGTGGCTGAGACTGATGTATTTCACTCAGCCATTTAATGCCCTTCTAGCTTGTATTGTGTTCTCCCAACAAAACCACATTTCTTGAACTCTCTTCCAGCTAGGGTACAGTCATGTGACATAATTTCCTTCATTTATACACAGCCACCCAAGACGTTTATACAAAGGCTGATGTGAAGAAGCGGCCACACAAGGTGAGCAAATCTTCTGACAATCCGACAATCCAAGTGGCAGAGAGGTCTCGTTCTTCTGGAGCCACCAGTTTTGAATTTCTGATTTCAGGACTGAGTGACAAAGATGTTAAAGGGCAGGCACCAAGGGCAATAGATTTTCTCTTGAGACAACAGAGTGACTTTTCCTGCCCATGGTGTTTTGCCAGTGTAACATCCAAGTCTTGTTATCTGCCTCTTTATCAGTTATTTTGAACTATATAATATTCTTCAATAAATCCTTTCCACCTAACTCAGTTGAAGTGGATTATGTTATGTGCAACCAAGAAGCCTGGAGATAACAATTGTGATAAGCATTAAAGGAGTAAATAGAAATTAAAGTATCTTGTAAACTCCAAGAGTGAGAAAAACGGTAAAAACTTAAAACTTTCCACTGTCTTTTAAAAGATGAACACATTTCATTAATCAAGGTGAAGGGAGTTGTGATTTAATTCTCAAAGCAGTTCTATGAGTTCTATGAGTAAGCACTTGTATCAGTCTGCTATTTCTGCAAGAATGTTAAACAACAAACCATCTTAAAGCTCAGTAAATTATTAAGTTTGAGGGTCATGTAGGTGGTTCTGATTTAGCCTGGATGTCTTTATATATTTGAGAATTAACTGGGTTTTTTATAATCTAGGCTGGCTCTGGCTGGAGCAATTTAGCTGGCAGTTTGTCTTCATGTCTCTCATCTTTAAACCAGCTAATTCAAGCATGTTTTCTTGACCATGGTAGATGAGCAAGGGAGTGAGTGGAAATACACTAGCATTACTGAAGTCTCTGCTTGTATCACATTTGCTAACATCCCAGGTCAGAGTGAGAGATCACTACAGAGTTACATGGCAAAAGATGTGGACACAGACAGAAAGAGTGAGTAACTGAATTCAATATTGCAATCTGCTGCAAAATACACATCTCAATTTTATAGATTTTTAAAGATGTTCAAAGAGATTAGGTAAATTGTCTTGCCTCCGAAATTCAGTAGGTGGTAATAATGTAAGAGTAATCCACTTTAATCTGACTCCCAAACACCCAGAAACATTCTACTACACATGTATAGATATCTATATTTTATATTTTTATACATTTATGAAATACATACTAGCATATATATGCACATATACACAGGGCTTCCCAGGTTGTGCTAGTGGTAAAGAACCTGCCTGCCAGTGCAGAAGATCTAAGAGGTGTAGGCTCGATCCATGGGTCGGGAAGATCCCCTAAGTAGGACATGGCAACCCACTTCAGCATTCTTGCCTGGAGAATCCCATGGACAGAGGAGCCTGGCGGGCTATGGTCCATAGTGTTGCACAGAGTCAAACACTACTGAAGCAACTTAGCACACACACACGCACATATACACATATCTCTACATATGTAAAAAAAAAAAATACAGTTACACACACACTGTTGCTGAAGCTAAAGCTCTAATACCTTGGCCACCTGATGCAAAGAGCTGGCTCATTGGAAAAGACCCTGATCTTGGAAAGATTCAAGGCAGAGAATGGGATGGTTGGATACCATTACCAACTCAATGCATATGAATTTGAGCAAACTCTGGGAGATTGTGGAGGACAGAAGAGGCTGGCATGCTACAGTCCATGGGGTCTCAAAGAGTGGACACGTCTTAGCATTTGAACAACAACAACAGTAATACAAACAGATACATTATTGTGTGTGTATATATATGTACACATACATAGATTTATGTGTATTAAGGAAACAGATCATGGGCTCACAGGCCAAATCCAGCTGTTTTTAAATGACCTGTGATATAAGAATGGTTTTTTAACTCTTAAAGTTTGTAAAGTCAAACAAACAAATGCAAATCAAAACAACAATGAGGTCAGAATGACCATCATCAAAAAATATACAGTAAGATAAATATTGAAGAAGGTATGGAGAAAAGGGAAACTTCCTATACTGTTGGTGAGAATGTAAATTTGTAAAACCATTAGGGAGTACCATATGGAGGTTCCTTCAAAAACTAAACACAGAGTGGCTATATGACCCACTCCTGGGCACCCCAATGTTCCTTGCAGCCTCTTTACTGTAGCCAAGACATGGAAACAACCTAAATGTCCACTGATAGAGAAGATGTGGTACATATATACAATGGCATATTACTTGGTCACAAAAAGAATGAAATCATGCCATTTGCAGCAACATGGATGGACTTAGGGACTGTCAGGCTGCGTGAAATAAATAAGACAGAGGACGACAAACATCATATGATATTACTTATATGTGGAATCTAAGAAATGGTACAAATGAACTTATTTACAAAAAAGAAATAGAGTCTCAGGTATAGAAAACAAACTGCTATACCAGGGAGAAAGTCAGGGGACACATTGGGAGTAATAAGGATTGATATATATATATTACTATACATAAAACAAAGATCATGGCATCAGGTCCCATCACTTCATGGGAAATAGATGGGGAAACAGTGGAAACAGTGTCAGACTTTATTTTGGGGGGCTCCAAAATCACTGCAAAATCACTGAACTGATACATAAAACAGATAACTCATAAGGACCTACTTTAAAGCACAGGGAACTCTACTCAATACTCTGTAATGACCTAAATAGGAAAAGAATCTAAAAGAGAATGTTATATATGTATCAGTTCAGTTCAGTTCAGTCGCTCAGTCGTGTCTGACTCTTTGCGACCCCATGAATCCCAGCACGCCAGGCCTCCCTGTCCATCACCAACTCCCGGAGTTCACTCAGACTCATGTCCATCGAGTCAGTGATGCCATCCAGCCATCTCAGCCTCTGTCGTCCCCTTCTCCTCCTGCCCCCAATCCCTCCCAGCATCAGGGTCTTTTCCAATGAGTCAACTCTTCACATGAGGTGGCCAAAGTATTGGAGTTTCAACTTCAGCATCAGTCCTTCCAATGAACACCCAGGACTGATCCCCTTTGGGATGGACTGGTTGGATCTCCTTGCAGTCCAAGGGACTCTCAAGAGTCTTCTCCAACACCACAGTTCATATAACTAATTAACTTTGCTGCATACATGAAAATAATGCAACATTGTAAAATCAACTATAGTCCAACACAATTCTTTAAAAAGAAAAAGAAAACAAAGAATATGTAACAAAGACCATATGTGGATAGTCTTAACACCCTAAAATACTTATTATATGGCTTCTTACAGAAGAAAATTTGCTAAAGAATGGACTCAGTGTATGACTTATTGATCCAGAGGCTCCACTTTGGATCAATGTGTAGAACTTACAAGTAACTCTCCATTAATGACAATTCTCCCCAAACACATGGGGCTGAGTCTCCATGTACTGAATCTCTCAACACTTTAAACATTTACGAGGCAAGTGAACATTCATTAGAAATAGCACATTTCTACTTTGAATAGGAGCAAAACTAGATGACCCCAAAGGTTTGTCTAATGCTAAGATCCCATGAGTCTACAACATGAAGCTAGGATTTGATGCATAAAAGGTGATTACTGGAAGACTCAGTTACCCAAATATAGAACAGACTCTCTAATGGAAATGTCACAGTCCAAAAACACACAAGCAGCCATGGCATCTTAACAACCTGGAATTTATTCAGTTAAGTCATCAACATGTTAAACATTGAAGGTGTTGGTCATGTATACCTGTCACCCTCAAAGACTAGGAAAGGTATTAATGCACTTATTTTGTTTTCCCTATGTACATGTTTATGACCAAAGCTGTAGGTAGCAAAGCCTTCAGTAAATGGAACTTTGCTTGTATACCTGAATTTCATGGGTCTTGAATGTTCCACAAGGGATCCAAGCACAGCAAAAGTATTTATACACTAGGACCACTAATCAGGGTTTAATTAGCCTTATAATTAGAAGGATAAACAGAAGTACAATTCCCAAATTGCTCGTTGCTTTTTTTACATGTCTATGGAGCACTATTTTATTTGCCTTTGCACCTCCCAGCATTTTAGCACAAAATTAATCATTAAAGTTTGTTAAATATTGAATGAATTGCTTGCTTGCTTTCTATAAAATTCAGCTTTATCATATTTGCTTAATTACAATGTCCAAGTGTATCAACTATAAGCACATTCCACTCCATGGGTTACTGAAAGAGAGGAAAATGATATTTATATTCCCAAACTGAGGTTGCTCCGGTACATAATAGTGGTACAGATTCATACAGACTGTTGTCATTTCAATAGTTTTTCTTGAGGTTCCTTTAGTTTTATCTTTAGGAAAGTGGGTTGTCCTGCTCTTCTTTAAGAGAAGAAATTAACATAGAGAGGAGTTAAATGGTAACTTGGTCTAACACAAGGTTTCTCCAAGTATGATCCCCAGACCACCTGATCAATGTCATTTAGGGTGTGTATCAGACAACTTGTAGGCACTAGTAGAGATGCACTTGGCTTTGCCTCTCTCTGGGGACTTCAACCACCTGCTTGACCCCAGCCATTCCTGTAACCACCAGATCTCCCAGGACCCTACTGAATTCCCATGAGTGTGATCAACATCCAGGATACGCCAATGGCCTGGGCCTTCAGCTCTCATCTTCACTGCCATGTCTGAGGCATAAAAGGTCACAAGATCCACCTAGCAACCTGGCAGTTTCAAACCAGAAGTGCAGAGGAATTCATGCTCCATGCAGAGCCTCTAGCCATGGGAATGGGAGACAGTGGAGGAAGTCTCCTCATTTCTTCCCCTGCTCTGACCATCCTGATAGAGTGGTTCCATAGACTCTTGGGAGATCATCTTGTGAGAACTTAGCTTCACTTGCCATGAAACAGCAGCCAGTTCAATCACATACTTGCACTGGGATTACTCCCTTTCCTCACTCCCTTTGCCCTCCTGGTACTTCTTTGGGCATCTAGGTCCCAGTAAAGTGGTAGGATATAAGCTTTTGCATTGGCTTTGCCCTCTGGGACCCAGGCCAGCTATCACTGAGTTGGGGTGCCTGGGACTAAGGCACTTTTAAGCTCCCCACAAGATGTTCAGGCATCTGCAGAAAGCCACAGGATCTGCAATGTGAACCGAGTGTGAAGGACTCTACCTTTGGCTATCTTTCCATCCTAACTTATGCTGGATAAAAGAAAGACAATCCCATCGTTTTTCTGCTAGGCCAAGGAGAGAGAGAGAAACCCCTGACTGATTGCACCACATCCACTCCACGCCTCAGGAGGGTGTTGAGCTGTTCCTGACACCTGGCTATACCTGTTGCCATGCAGCGCACCAACTCACCTGCCCATCTGGGCACCCTGTCCAGATCATCATGCCTGCGCTGATCTGTGACGTCAGACAGGCACCATTCTGTCTGATTCCCTGGCTCACAGTCAGCCAGACACACTTCTGGGTGTTCTTCTACTGTCTTTTCTCTCTCTCTTACTCTCTCTTTCCCTTTTGGCTTTTTTCTTCTCTCCTTTTTTTTCACTCTTTCTTTCCTTCCTCCCTCCTTCCTTTCCTTCCTTCCCTCCGTCTTTCTCTCTTTCTCCTTCTTTCATAAGTCACTCTAACCCTAAAGACCCTGATTACCATCTATTGCCTTTTTGTTGGGAAAATTCCAGGCTAAATAAATAAATTAAGTAGAGCACTAACTGCCCCACAAGTGATGAGGGGACAGCAGTCCCTAGCGCTTTGTTATCGCTATTTTCACCCTCCATGTCATATCTCGGAAGCTGGATTAGAAGGGACACTGCCGGCAAACATCTTTGGAAATGCTATAAATAGCAAATCAGCAAGATCGGAGAACAAAAGAGAAGCGCAGTGAGTGTAATTAGTTCACTTACTGAGCAAGTTGACTGTTCTGAGGCTGAGGACTGTGTTCCAGCTGATGAGACTGTGGAATGGGGAGGAAAGGAAAAAGGACGTCCTGCCCGGGGTGAGGGAGGGCACATGCGTGACGTCCATGCACAGGCAGGCTCTCAGAGTCCCCATCCCAGGGTATACACAAGAGGAGCACCGAGGGGCAGGAGTGTAAGGACTGAGAGCTGTGACACGTGAGAAGGAAATCAAGAATCCTGAGGCAGGAAATCAAACAAAAATGTAGGACACAGGGAGGACACTGCAGGATCCAGGTCATCCGTGGAAGAAACTGAAAAATGTTCCTGTCCAGGATTTTCCCAATAACAATGATCAGAACAACACCAGCTTCCCAGGTGGCACTAATGGTAAAGAAGCCGCCTGCCAGTGCAGGAGACGAAAGAAATGCAGGTTTGATCCCTGGGTCGGGAAGATCCCCTGGAGAAGGCAATGGCAACCCACTCTAGCATTCTTGCCTGGAGAACCCCATGGACAGAGGAGACTGGCGGGCTACAGTCCATGGACGGTAAAGAGTCGGACACGACTGAAGAGACGCACACAAACAATATTCACTGTGCACTTGCTATGATCGTAAACACATTTAGTCCTTCCAAGAATGCCCTTAAGGTTAAGTTCTGTTCTCATCTCCATTGTACAGAAGAAGAAACTGAGATGCATAAAGATTAGCAACTCTGTACAAGATGACACTTCTAACAGCAAACTATATGAAGCAATGGGATATTTTTCCTTGTATTCCTTCAGAACCCCATTAATGGAAACAGATGAAAGCAGTGATGGAATAAAGGATCCCATACCACAGATCCCAGCATCTGAATTATAGAAAACCATTCCCTCAGTACATGCTAAGGAGTAGAGAGGGGAACAGAGGGGCCAGATAACATTGAAGCTGGGACCACGGGTCTTTGGAGCCCACCACCCTACTCCTTCCAGCATGTATTTCATAGCTGAAGAGCCTCCTTGTGAAAAGTTTATCTCCTCTTTGAAATGTCACCGGACCAAGAACATGGCTTTCAGCATCCACCACAGCTTCTGCCTCCTAACATTTATGTGGCCTTTGGGAGCAAAGACTGTGCCTGTTTCATCTGTGCAGCTCCCCATGGACTTAGCACAGAGACGGGCACACAGCTGCAACTCAGTAAATGAATCAAATAAATGAAAGTTTTGAAGGACAGAGAAATAAATGAATGAATATGTAAGCACACTTTAACCTGTTATATATATTTAAAAAAAAAAAAAAAACTAACTCTGGGGAGAATACAAAGTATTTCCAGGATTCACATCATCTTCAGTTTTCAGTATCACAGAGAAGGACTTTAGTACCTAAAGGAAAGTTTATTTTCCAAGAACACATAGCCAGGAAGTAGAGGAGCCAAGGTGGTGCTCAGGTCTTCCAATTTTTGAAAAATCAATAGTTAAGGGGACTTTCCTGTGGTCCAGTGGTTAAGATTCACCTTCCAGTGCAGAGGGGTGCAGGTTTGATCCGTGGTCAGGGAGCGAAGATCCCACGTGCCTCATGGCCAAAGAATGAAAACCATAAAACAAAAGCAATGTTGTAACAAATTCAATAAAGACTTTAAAAATGGTCCAGGTCACAAAATCTTAAAAAAAAAACAAAAACCAACAACCAACAACTAAAGGCAAATGAGATACTTAGAATAGTCAAGCTCATGGAAACAGAAAGTAGAAGAGTGATTGGTAGGGGCTGGGGTGGGGAGATGAGGAGCTGCTGCTTGATGGGCACAGAGTTTATTCTGCAAAATGAAAACAGCTCCGTGGATGGATGGTGGTGACGGTAGCCTAATAATGTGAATGAACTTAATGTCTTTGAACATTATACCTCCAAATGATATGATAAATTTTATGTTATTTGTATTTCATTACAACCAATTTTTTTAAGTCAGTAGCTAATGTTTATGATGCATTTGCTATGTGCCAGCACCATTTCAACATTTTAGGTTCTTTAATCCTCACAACAACCCTAGAGTATAAATACTCTCTCTATTTACAAATAAAAAACTGAGTTACAAAGTGGTGAAATATCATGGCCAAAGTCACATGGCTAGTAACCCAAGAAACAAACCCAAGGAGTCTACTTCTAGTCATGACAGGAAGTAAACAAAGGGAAGAAGTTTCGATGAGGGATCTGCTGAAGGAGCAGAAGTTTTATATTAGGCAAATGTAGGTATCTCTGTCTAAATTTGTCTTGCTATCACATACCTGGCCATCTTTGTTATGTTAGGGCACCTGAAAAATATTCTTTTATTTCAACCCACTTCTCAGGCTGAAAGAGATCCCTCTAAGTGAATACAGACAGATACACTCAAAGATCAGCAACTCTCTATTCAAATAGAACCCAAGTTCAAATCTTGACCCCAGCACTCTTTGCCTAAGTGATATTTGACATTTCATGTGACCTCTTGGAACCTATAAATAGAGATTAAAATATTTTCATGAACATAGATATTATAAATACTAAATGAGACAATACATGTAAAAGCAATAGACCCCTGCCTGGCTCAAGACATATTCTCATTCTCATAAAAAAAATATTGAGGAATAAAAATAACTTGTTGTCAATTCTTATCTAGTACACTCTTCAGCTTCTGGGAATGAAGATGCTCTAATAATTCCAGGAAGATTAATAGTTGTACTACTTCTTAAGATCTACACAATAAGATTCCTCAATAAGTCAAAATATGGTCGTCTGAAAGAAAACTACTTCTAGCCTAAGTCGACTCTACTGCTGATGGCTAACAGCTCGCTGTGCTGAAAGTCCATTTGTAGGTTCTGGGTATCTTCTTCCTGCAGTCATTCATTCTTCTAGTTGAATAATTCCAACTGCATTCATCCATCTCTTCTTCCTACAGCATCACTTTAAGTCGTGGTGTTGGTATAAACAGAGTCCAAGGGTCTGACTGGAGCTGAATGGAATCAGATTATACTGAACCTGAACACTTGCTTGATAATTGTCCAAACACAGCCTACAATGCTATTCAACCTGTGGCCAATACTACTTAAGATTCTTTTCTGCTTTGTGGTTCTCTTGATATAGGAATAAACTCCATTCTCAGTAAATAAGAAGAAGTGATTTTGTTGCTTCCGTAGCTTTGTCTCTCATCTAGCTATAAATACACTAAATATAAATAAATGCATATACACTTGAATCCTGTCCTCAAGGAGACTATTCTAGCAGGAGAAATAGACAAGAGCACAAATAGCTGTAGGAAGTTACAAGGGTCACAGGAGAGAGAGATCAAGAACTTCTTACCATACTGCCTGCTGCTGCTGCTGCTGCTAAGTCGCTTCAGTCGTGGCTGACTCTGTGCGACCCCGTAGACGGCAGCCCACCAGGCTCCCCCGTCCCTGGGATTCTCCAGGCAAGAACACTGGAGTGGGTTGCCATTTCCTTCTCCAAACCATATTGCCTACCACATGGTAAGTGCTGAAAACATGGTTGCTCAAATGGTAAAGAATCTGCCTGCAATGCGGAGACCTGGATGTGATCCCTGGGTCAGGAAGGTCCCCTGAAGAAGGAAATGGCAACCCACTCTAGTATTCTTGCTATGAAATCCCATGGACAGAGGAGCCTGGTGGGCTACAGTCCCTGGGGTCACAAAGAGTTAGACACGACTGAGCAACTGACACTTTCTCACTTTTCATAAAATTAAAGCAATAAAAGATACTTTTAGTTGGGGGAGGGGACAAACAGAAATCAAGAAAACTCCCAGAAAAAAAGATAACTGACTTGAGGATGAGCAGAATTTTCTATCAGAGACGGATACATGCAATTCCAGGGACTGGCACAGAGAGTACAAAGACGTAGAGGGACAGAGAAAAAAGTGTTTTAAAGGAATGAAGTCTGGAGAAAGTCACAAAAAGAAGAAAAAATAAAGGAAAAGAAGGAAGTTAGGACAAACACAGGATAAAGAACAGACCTGATATTTTACCAAGAGTTCTATGGAAAGATTTTTTTTTTCTCCCTAAAATATAAAGAGATTTTGTGGAGCAACAACATTCATTCGTTCAACAATATTTTCCAACCATATGATTTGCTGCTTGAATGTATCAAAGATAAATCAGAAGATATAGTGCCTGTCACTTAGAAGTCATATAGAATCTATAACATGAGATAGACATGAAACAACAAAAATAATGTAAGACCTAAATTTATTGAGAGTTTATTATGTTCCAAGTACAATGATCCTAACAGTAAGCATTACACTTAGTTCTATGCATGTCAGCAAAGAAAAACTTAGACATGTTCAGTAACTCACTCAAGCTCACAGAGCTAGCATGTAGTAGAGTTGAGATTCAAATTCAAATCCAAAAAACAACTCCTACACTCTTAAGATGACTCAGTCATGCTCCTAAGGAGTATTATGCTCTTTACAGACAAAGGGGAAGAACAAAGCCATGCATGGTTATTTTAGGGAGCACTGGAAAATGTGTCACAGAGGAACTTATTTGAATCTCAAAACATATAGATGGCTATTCGACCAGCAGATGAGAAAGAGAGACTGCATTTTTTTCACATCTTCTTGCTTTAAGTGGTGGGTTCATCAGTGGTAATAAGTAAATGAACCTGTTTCCATTCAGCAACTCGAGCTCTTCATCCAATAAACCAAGCCCCATTAATATATTCATCTGCTGACACATCCAACCAAAACATGAGTTTTCTCAACCAATAACTAGTCCAATTCAAAGAAAGGAAGCAGCCTGTACAAATGCCAGAAGTGCAAAAGCAGTCTTGTGTGTTCTGGAACGCACAAGAGATTAGGAGGCAATGGAGCATCAGGTATAGGGGAAGGTCCTGGAGAAGAAGGGCAAGAGCAGGAGGCTTCCATATGCCATCCTAGCTAATTCGGGCTTTCTTTTAAAAGCAGAGGGCAATTACTACAATCACTGGATAACAGCAAGAAGACAAATTTTAGATACCTCTTGTGACAGTTTGACCAGACAGTAGATTAAGAGACCGTTTAGTTTGGAAAACACTGCAATATTCCAAATGTGACAAGGGAGTTTCCTTTCCTCCTGGGCATGGCTAGACACCACCTCTCAGCCTCCCTTTACATGAAGCCCATGAGACTGAGCTCCTCCTAATACAACGAGAATGGAAATGATGCATATTACTTCTAGGTCTGGTTCCTGAAAATGTCTCGTGAGAGTTTCCTATTTTCTCTTCCCCATCTTCAAGCTCCGTACAAAGAACAAGACCCTAGATGATGATGGAGTCATACAATGGAAGGAGCCAGGGCCCCTGAGCGACTGTATGGAGCAGAGCCCCCTGGCAAACTGTGTTGACCCATGAGATGTGTAGGAAGTAAGGTTTTATTGGATAAAGCTATAATAAACCATGACAAGGTCTGATGAAGGCAGTGAGAACTGGAAAAGAACAGGGGATGGATAAAACAGATATACAGAAGTAAAATAGACATGACCTGGTCATAGACTGGATCTGAGCTATCTTTTTCACCTTATGGTCTTCAGAGGGGAAAATAAAACAACAACAACTCTGTAGAAGAATTACATTTTGAGGACAGATAGGGACTCTGGTGGTTGAGATGGTAAAGAACCTGCCTGCAATGCAGGAGACCTGGGTTCACTCCCTGGGTCAGGAAGATCCCCTGGAGAAGGGAATGGCAACCCACTTCAGTATTCTTGCCTAGAGAATCCCATGGGCAGAGGAGCCTGCTGGGCTATAGCCTATAGGGTTGCAAAGAGTGACTGAGCAATTAACACTTTCAGGGACATACAAGATAGGCATGATCAAGGGCCTAGCAAAACTCAGAACTACATCCGAACTCTATCTTTTCCTTAATTTCTACTTAACAGCTTCTGAGAAAATAATTATGTGGCAAAATCTCACTTAGAAATTAAACCCCAGGCATAATGTTAGTTCAACATGAGTGCATTAATGCTGCTTTGTACTTGAAAGCTGTAAATGTAAATCTATTCCCGTCATCACAAGTTTGATTGAGATTCCCAAGTACAGTAGTTCACACTGCATCATATTTTCAGTTCCAGTACTACCAGGCATGAAGCAACTCTTCAAAGAAGGATTTGTCAGCTTCACATCATGGAAGACAAGACTAATCAGCAATGCCAACATTCTGCTGAATTATCTATTCTTGCTGATAAGTTAATCAGGAAATGAGAAATGCTTCCAGGGGAGAGAAAGCCAAAGTAGAGATAGCTATCCCAATGCTCAAAGCAGCACTTCCCTTGAGAAACTCAAAGCCACTTTCAACAGCAAACAATAATTGCTTATTCTTCTTTACAACCTTGTAAGGAGGGGTGTGGTGCTATGTAGGTTCCAGAGAAACCCAGTGGAAAGAGAATTAAGATGCAGAGCCAGAAGACGTGGGTTCAATTCCCAAGCCTACACTATTCATTCCTTTCTTCATTCTCAAAGTGGCTCTGCCAGCGCCGTTCTGCCAAGTAGTGGAGATGCAAAGGTGAGTAACATAGCTTAATTACATATAGGTTATTTCACTGAGTTTATCTGGGTGACTTCAGGCAAGTCCCTTAACTTCTGTGGACCTCGGGCTCCCTGTCAGGGTCATTCATTGCACTCTGGCTGTCCAATGTCCATGGCTTCTTTTGGTAACAATAACAGAATTTCTTCTTAAAAAACAGCATGTTCTACATTCTCAGTCGTGTGTTTCTGGTAGAATTGACCCAGTCCTCTGGCTCTGAGTTTGAACATGTGATTTAGCCTGGCCAATTGGTTATTAGAGTCCCTTAGCTACTGTGACTGGGGCCTCCCTGATGGTTCACTGGGTAAAGAACCCACCAGCAATGCAGGAGACACAGAACCCACCAGCAATGCAGGAGACTCAGGCTAGATCGCTGGGTTTGGAAGATCCCCTGGAGGAGGAAATGGCAGCCCACTCCAGTATTCTTGCTCAGAAAATGGAAGGGGAGCCTGGTGGGCTACAGTCCAGGGGATCACAAAGAGCTGGACACCACTGAGGATTAAGCATGCATGCAGGCAAGTCCAACCAGCTCCTTAAATGAACTCGTCCAAGGTCACCCAAATAGATATTGGCAGAGTATTAACTAGAACCCACTTCTAACTCGTATGGCCTTCCTCTGTCCATCCGACCACCTCTTCTCTAAGTTTCCCTTTCCAAATCTAATCTATCAGTGAACCTTTTTGCACACTAGTTTTAGTCAGTTGTTTGGCTTTGGGAGATAGTTTACTAACCTTTTCACATATATTTCTTATCCAAGGACATCATTGCTTTATGCCATCTGCCTCCTTTCATAAAACACGGATTTGAAATTAAGGAGACCAGAAGAGAGGTCACCACATATACATTTACCATCACAGTGACTACACAGATCACACAAGGAAAAACGTTATGTGCAGCCATGAAAACATTTGGCATATACGGAAGTTAGTTCCAGTGACTGTTCTTTCACCTGTTCTTGCCGTAAGTGGTTGGGTTCTTCCGTGGCAATGAGTAAATGAACTGTCTCCATTCAGCAAATCTAGCCCTGCTCCAAGTAACCAAGTTCCACTGATACATTCACCTGCTAACATGGGCAACCCGAACATGAGGTCTATTAAAACTAATAATTACCACAACTCAAAGAACTATCAAAAGAGCCATAATTTAGAACATTGTCAAATTCTTTTCCAATTAGCTTGGTTCAGTTCTTACTAGATGCATGGCCTTCATCAGTACCATGTAGTTACCTATGAATGATGTATGCTTTTAATTAACTCAGTTTCTCTTCTGACAATCCAGGCAGCAAACTAGAAATGCCACTTGACAAGTAGCCTTTCAGAATACTGATCCACCAGACACGTTGATCTTTCCAAGATTTTCCCTGTGTTCACTAGACACCAAAGGTCCATAAACAGAGTTGATAAATAATTCAACCATCTCTCCATCTCAATACTCCTAAACCTATGAGAAGAAAATATTGGTAAGCCCTTTCAAAGATGTCTACAATCCTGGAAACTGACAAATGTACACTTAAAAGGAGATGAAGAACATCAGCTCTCAGGGTTTCACAGAGAGAACTGTTGGGTATTCCGTGCTCACTGCTCTCATCCCAGGGGAGGTTTTCCAGAAAGAGGCAATGACCTCAGGAAGCAGAGAGGGGCTCCTGGCAGAAGATGACAAAAACCCTGAGCAAATAGCTGATCTCCTGCTTTCTCAACTATCTCATTTTAAAACTTTTCTCTGTATTTCTTCAGAGAGTCCAAATTTACTCTGTTTTAAAATCTGGGTATAATTGTGATTTAACTATTTGTTTCAAAGGTAAATTTGGCTCTTCCCTGGTGGCTGATATGGTAAAGGATCTGCCTTCAAGGCAGGAGACCTGGGTTTGATCCCTGGGCCAAGAAGATTTCCTGGGGAAGGGAACGGCTATCCACTCCAGTATTCTTACCTGGAAAATCCCATGGACAGAGGAGCCAGGCAGGCAAAGGTCCATGGGTCACAAGAGTTGGACATGACCGAAAAACTAACACTTTCACTTTCAAAGGTGAATACTTCTGCTCTGCAAGGGAAGGAGTGACTTGATATACAGGTAACATATCTGATAGGTAGCAGAGTATGAGAGTGAAGAACACAACACCGGGTCCAACATGCCAAACTTCTACTATTCACTTGAGCAAGCTCTTCTGCCTCTTTATGCCTCAGTTTACTCAACTGTGAAATGGGAATGACCACAATCCCATCAACTTCAGAGGGTAGTTGTAAAGATTAAACAAGTTAATAAGCGTAAGAATCTAAAAGAGTGTTTGGCATACAGTGAATGCCTTATAAATATTAGCTTCAAAGGAAAAATATCAGCCTGGAAATTAGATGGTAGTGTTGAAGACGCCACAGTAGTCACTTAAGTCCACACTTAAGTTTTGGTTTCTTACTTTTATTGTCTTTCCATTGTGTCATATATTATGATCAGTTATTCTCTTCTCATCAGGGTTTCCGTGGTGGCTCAGTTAGTAAAGAACCTGACTGCAATGCAGAAGATCCAGCTTCAGTCCCTGGGTGAGGAGGGATGACCCCCTGGAGGAGGAAATGGCAACACATCCCCGTATTCTTGCCTGGAGAGTTCCATGGACAGAGGAGCCTGGCAGGCTACAGTCCATGGGTTGGAGACAACTGAGTGACTAACACACTCTTCTTAAAATGAATCCAGTGATTTCCTCATTGGTTGCTGATAGTAATCGCCATCATTAAGCACCTACTGTTACCCACATGATGTCAGTATCACCTGTATTTTACAGATTAAACTGAAGCTCAGAGAGTTTAAGTACCAAGGTCGCTGTTGTTGTAGAGTCACCAAGTCATGTCTGACTCTGTGACCCCATGGACTATATAGCCCGCCATGCTCCTCTGTCCGTGGGATTTCCCATGCAAGAATACGGAGGTGGATAGGTTAAAGACGGCACAACTTCTTTGATATCCTCCTATTGAGAGGTGGGGTTTATTTGTCCTCCTCTCAAAGTTGTACCAATCTGTGACTGCTCTGGCCAACTGAGTACAGCGGAAATGATGGTATTCTGGTTCCAGTCACAGCCCCCCCCATCTGAGAAATAAGGATCCTAACCATAACCGCCATGCCTGCTTCACAAAGTAGTGAGGATCAGATGAGTTAACAGATGTGAGTGTGCTTTGCAAAGTAGAAAGCACTACACAGGCATTAGGAATTACTATCATTTTTGTATAAGCTAATTATAATGTATATTATTACATAACAATGAAAATCGCCTGCCCAATAGGGTTGCTTTGTCCATACATGTAATTTAGACTGTGGGGATCCTAAAGAACAACGTGCAACACCTACACACCCAAACTGTTCTCCGCACACCTGTTCAGTTCAGCTCTTTTCATGTAAAGTCACCTCAACAAATTGCTTATGTGAGTATGTGAATCAAAAGAAAAGAACACACACAGACCTTCCTTGTACCATTTATTTCTGGGAAATCAAATCAATAAATATGTTATGAGCACCTATACACTGACCTTAGGTCTAGTTGATTTTAAAAACGAAAATCAAATCAAAAAAGGTCCTGCTCTCAAGAGGTTTAATTAAAATCACAATGCCCCCATCATGGGAAATGGGGTAGCCAGCTGGAGGGGACTTTCAGTGGATCCTCTGGTAGAATAAAGGTCCTTCTGTTATGTCTAAATTAGTTCTTTAAATTTTCCATTCTATGATTATAAATCATTAAATAATGTTTTATCTCTAATTAAGACACAACTGTAATAAAACATTTTACCTGGTTTTGACCTGCCATGAGGAATGTCTGATGACATCATCAATGAATGATGACTTTAACTGACTAAGGTCATCTCAGGATGAGTCTGTCCCAAGGCAAATTGCAGTCAATACTCTCATGCTGCTCCTTTAAGACTTAGCTCAGGGTTCACCTAATCCAGGCATCCTTCCTTGATTTATCCTGCATGCAGCCAACTCTTATATAAACACACTCAGATACACCCAGACCCTTCTCTCTTCTACCATAGAATTCTTTACTTCTCCATGTCACAGTGGTTTTCAAACTTTAAGAAGCATCAGAATTCCTGGGGATTTACTAATACATAGATTGCTGACCAACAGACAAAGCTTCAGATTTAGTAGGTCTGAATGGGTAAGGTCTAAAAATGGGCAGGCATTGTTCTCAGTCAATGCTAATACTTTAGGGCCAAGGACCAAGCTTTGAGTCTACTGCTGTGTCATATATCATTGATCAACTGTCCTGTAATAATCTCTTTGCATGTTTCTCTAAAAAGTTGTATTAAATATCTATTGTCTCTCCCAGAAGACCATGGCAAACTTTTTCAAGTGCAGGCATTGGTCTTCTCCTTCATAAGCCCAAAGCCTGACGTGCAGTAGACCTGCTGAATGTTTGTTGAACAGATGACTAAATGAATGTTACATCTTGAAGTCAAAGGACACACATACACACACTGCATTAGAGAAAGGCTTCAGGGTTCAGCCAGAGGGTATGGAGCATGGTCAACTATCTTGTATATCTAAGGATTTAAGAACAGTTCTATGAAGACCTACAAGACCTTTCAGAACTAACACACAAAAAAGATGTCCTTTTCATTATAGGGGACTGGAATGCTAAAGTAGGAAGTCAAGAAACACCTGGAGTAACAGGCAAATTTGGCCTTGGAATGCAGAATGAAGCAGGGCAAAGGCTAATAGAATTTTGCCAAGAGAACGCACTGGTCATAACAAACACTCTCTTCCAACAACACAAGAGAAGACTCTACACATGGACATCACCAGATGGTCAACACTGAAATCAGATTGATTATATTCTTTGCAGCCAAAGATGGAGATACTCTATACAGCCAGCAAAAACAAGACTGAGAGCTGACTGTGGCTCAGATTATGAACTCCTTATTGCCAAATTCAGACTTAAATTGAAGAAAGTGGGGAAAACCACTAGACCATTCAGGTATGACCTAAATCAAATCCCTTATGATTATA
>SJYQ01001793.1:1323592-1373983 GCA_006410935.1 Redunca redunca | reverse complement strand
AGCTGGAATCAAGATTGCTGGGAGAAATATCAATCACCTCAGATATGCAGATGACACCACCCTTATGGCAGAAAGTGAAGAGGAACTAAAAAGCCTCTTGATGAAAGTGAAAGAGGAGAGTGAAAAAGTTGGCTTAAAGTTCACCATTCAGAAAATGAAGATCATGGCATCTAGTCCCATCACTTCATGGGAAATAGATGGGGAAACAGTGGAAACAGTGTCAGACTTTATTTTTGGGGGTTCCAAAATCACTGCAGATGGTGATTGAAGCCATGAAATTAAATGACGCTTACTTCTTGGAAGGAAAGTTATGACCAACCTAGATAGCAGAGATATTACTTTTTCAACAAAGGTCAGTCTTGTCAAGGCTATGGTTTTTCCAGTAGTCATGTATCAATGGGAGAGTTGGACTGCGAAGAAAGCTGAGCATCAAAGAATTGATGCTTTTGAACTGTGGTGTTGGAGAACACTCTTGAGAGTCCCTTGGACTGCAAGGAGGTCCAACCAGTCCATCCTAAAGGAGATCAGTCCTGGGTATTCATCGGAAGGCCTGATATTGAAGCTGAAACTCCAATACTTTGGCCACGTCTTTCAAAGAGTTGACTCATTGGAAAAGACTCTGATGCTGGGAGGTATTGGTGGCAGGAGGCGAAGGGGACGACAGAGGATGAGATGGCTGGATGGCATCACCGACTCGATGGACATGAGTCTGAGTGAACTCCGGGAGTTGGTGATGGACAAGGAGGCCTGGCTTGCTGCAATTCATGGGGTCACAAAGAGACGGACACAGCTGAGCAACTGAACTGAACCTACAACAGTTGCCACACCACCCAGCTACCTAGCAAACATCAGTTTATTACTGGGCTTAGATTTGAACTGTCACCATTTGAGGGTATCACGCAAATAAAGAAGCCAAGATGAGGAACAAACCTAAAATCAAGACATAAGAGAATATTTTTAAAGAATTAGAAATGAAGCTTTTGGAAAAGATAAAATTGAAGGTGGGAGGCTGGCCAGGAAGAAATAGAGCTAAAATCAGTTTGACACAAGGAACAGTCCTGAGGAAAACAGAATTGACTTACTGCTGGAGTCTCAGAAGGTGGAACTGAGACTCAGACCTCCATCAGCAAACATTTATTCATGCCCCAGGAGTGAAGTACTAGCATCCAAAAATGAATCAGACACTGTCCCTACTGTCTCATGAGACAAGGATTTGAATGCAAGTGGGTTATTTGAGAAGCGATGCCCATAAGCACCAGTAGGGGAGGGAAGACATGAGAAATGGAAGAGAGGAAGCCAAGACCAGGGTTGACAGTGCACAGATGATCTCTGTGGGCAAATGCCGCTCAGTCTCACTGGGGATCTCCCTCTAGGAGGTGACAGACTATGTCTCAGTGCTGTCCCACCCCAAGGACGGGAAAGCCGAGGTATTTACCCACCACCTCTCCCCTGCAGTTGGTTGAAGGCTGCTCCTGAGGACATGAATTCCTAGGCACTTCCAACATGCTGCATTTGCAGACAGATGCACCAAGAAGCCTCCAGCGGGATGCTGAGTACCAGTGGATGTGGGTGGGACACCAACAGCATCTGCTACACCTACCTGCAAATAGTGCCCATAAGCTAGGAGAAGGTGGATAAACCATCACTTATGATGCAATGCCAACTAAGTACTTAAGGTGCCAGAGCACCATGAGATTCTTAGATTCACAGTGATTAACAAATAACTTGTAGCACATTTGTGATACTATTAGTCTTCTAGCAGCCATCTAGTAAGTGTTAGTCACTCAGTTGTGTCTGACTCTTCGTGACCCTATGGAATGTAGCCCACCAGGCTCCTCTGCCCATGAAATTCTCCAGGCAAAAATACTGGAGTAGGTAGCCATTCCCTTCTCCAAGGGATCTTCCTGACTCAGGGATCGAACCCAGGTCTCCTGCATTGCAGGTAGATTATTTACCAGCTGAGATACCAGGGAAACCCAGTGAGAAGTACTACTATAGTAATATCCAAGTGACCCATGAGATGTCTGAGGCCAAGATTGTTGAAGCAACTTGCCCAAGGTCACCCAGCAGGTTGGAAACAGAACAAGAATGACACAGGAACCTGTCTGTCCCCCATCTGGGGCTCTCTGCTCTACAACCCAGCAGCACACGTTAGGCATCCTCAATTCACAGCCCATGCACAGACGTCCACCCGAGTAAGGATCCTTCTGGTCAATTCCTTCTGGCAAGTCTTATTTTTTTTTCTTACAAGCTCTGGTCTAGAATAGTACCATTCTGTTCTTCAGAGACTGTCTGAGCTTAATTCATCTGCCACCCCCAAATCACCACCCTCTCAGGCCTTTTTACACCATAACTTATGACCTGGTTTATTCCCATGTCCACAATAAACCCCAGTGTTCCCCTGACAAGGCATGTGATTTTCAGACAACATGTGTTTTTAAAACTGCAGCTTGTTGCTAGTGTTTGTCTGAGTCTTCTCACCCATGGCCCCTGGAGGCCCTGAGATCCTGTTTGTGCAAGTTAAGTAAGTGGCCCTAAAGTAGGTTTTAATTAATTCAGCTGTTTAGCTCATTGAACTAAAAAATATCAAATTAAATGGCTTCTTTTTATCCGAGTGCTTTTGTTTTCACTGTTTTCCACTTCATCAGCTATTGGGGCCAAATCATATGATTTCCCCAATGCTGTCACTAACATTCTTTAATTGCATGATGAATGTGCCAGGAAATCCAACAAAGACTGGTCATTAGCAGCGGCATGAAAACAGGTAGATGATACATAGATGGAAGGAGATGTCCCTCTCTCAGTGCTCTGGAAGCTTCTCTCTGGTGCTTCTTCCTTCTCTAATATAGTCTGTTCTAGATTCTCAGGAGGAACTCAGAGAGGCAAGGACAAGTTCATATCCCTTTCTGATGCTGTGAAACTTTCTAAAACCCACAGCTGAGTACTGTTCTAACCATTTAGGGCTTTATTTGTGGATCAGTTTCTAGGAAGAACACCATCATTGTATTGTGCATGCGTGCTAATTCACTTCAGTCATATCCGCCTCTTTGAGACCCTATGGACTGTAGCCTGCCAGGCTCCTCTGTCCATAGGATGCTCCAAGCGAAAATATTGGAGTAGGTTGCCTGCATTCCTCTAGGGGATCTTCCCAACCCAGTAACCCAGGGATCGAATCCACATCTCTGACATCTCTTGCACCACTGTATTGAGACTGTGCTATAACCTCATATAAATATATAATACACTGACACGCTGTACCAAATGTCCTTAATTCCTAGACACTGTATTTACCAGTTTCTGGTGTTTTCTGTGAAGCATAATGTCTGCTCTGAGCGTAAACATTTGTTGAGCATTAGCTTTGTGTGAAGTTCATAGTTGTAACAGACTGTAAACATGTCCACAATCCTTGTACTCATCTGAGTATCTATGCCCTTTGCTATATGATTTTGCAGCTCAGTCAGATAATTCAGTTGCTCGGTCATGTCCGATTCTTTGCAACCCCATGAACTGCAGCACACTAGACTTCCAAATCCTGCAATAGATTGCAGCTCACATCATGACATCTATTTCCATTCCCCTTAACTCTTGGCTGGAGTTGTGCCTTTAACTTGGCTAATACAATCAGCAGAAGTGACGGTGAGCCAGTTCCCAGCCCAGACCCTAAAGGCTTTGCACAATGCAACTCTCCCTCAGGACCATGCCTCCACCATGTGAATAAGCTTGGACAAGCCTACTGAAGGAGGAACGCAGAGATGCACTCAGTCGTGTCCAGCTTTTTGCAGCCACACAGACTGTAGCCTGCCAGGCTCATCTGTCCGTGGGATTCTCCAGACAAGAATACTGGAGTGGGATGCCATTCCCTTCAGGGGATCTTCCCGACCCAGGGATTAAACCTGGGTCTTCCACATTGCAGGCAGATTATTTACCTTCTGAGATACCAGAGAGGAGGACAGCGCCATGTAAAGCAGAGTTGAGTTAGCCAGTTCATCCAGCTGGAGCCTCAAAGATGTCAGAGAAACCAGCCAAGATCAAAAAGCCTCAGCTGACTTGTCAAGGCAACCCTGTAGATATATGAGGAAAGCCATCCTAAATGCATCAAGGCCCCCAGCTGACTTACTGACTCATAAGTTAGAATACTTGCTGTGATAAGCCACAAAGTTTTGAAGTTGTTTGTTACGCAGCAATAACTTACTGATACAGTTGGTTTTAGATCTGGTGTCTAATGGAGGTTAGGATGGTATTACAGACTGAGTGTTTGTGTTTCCCTCACAACTCATGTGTTGAAGACTTATCCCACATTGTGGTTGTATTACAAATGGGGCTTTTACAGACACACAGGTACAGAGAACAAGCTAGTGGCTAGCAGGGGAAGAGGGAAAGGAGAAGGAGATATTTAAGAGTATGGATTTCAGAGGCACAAACTTTTAGGTGTAAAATTTGCTAAGGGATATAGCATACAACATGGGGAATATATAATAACTATAAATGGAGTACAATATTTAAAAATTGTGAATCACCATACTGTTCACCTGTAACTTATATAATAAAAAAAATTATATTAAAAAAAGAAGTGCAGCTTCTAAGTAAGTAAAGTTAAATGAGGTCATAATATGTATGTGTGTATTAGTCCTTCAGTGTTTGCAACCCCATGGACTGTAGTCTGGCAGGCTCCTCTATCCATGGGATTTTCCAGGCAAGAATATAGGAGTGTGTTGCCATTCCCTTCTCCAGGGATCATAATAGTGGGGCCCTGATCCAATAGGATTAGTATCCATATAAGAAGAGACACCAGAGAGCTTACTCTTTCTCTCTCTGTGCATACTGGAGAAAAGGCCATGTGAGGACACACTGGGAAGGTGGCCATCTGCAAGCAAGAGGGAAGTTTTAACCACAAACAAAATTCAAAAAAGAATCCTGATCTTGGACGTCTAGCCTTCAGACTATGAGAAAATAAACCTCTATTAAGTCACCTATTCTATGGTGTTTGGTTATGGTAGCCCTAGCAGACTACAAGTGGGAAAGAGAAAGGAATCTACAGGATATGGAAAAATGGTTGGAAAAAGTGAGAAAGCCTCTGTTAACTCAGATCCTCCTGCTACAGTTGCTGATTAAAAAGCAATGTGCTCAGCACTGGGAGCCAAAGGTTGGAGGTTAGAGTTTCTCCTTCCAAGTTATTTATATTCCAGTGAAGGTGAGTGTGACCAGCCTTCCTGGTTTCCTGGGACCATCCTGGTTTAAACTGAAATCCCACATTCTAGGAAAACCCTCAGTGCTGGGCAATCTGAGCTGGCTGGTTATTCTAGGTCCACTAGGAGAGACAAATGCCCAAACAGATAGCTTTAAAGTGAAATGTAAGTGCTTTGGTAGGCATAGTTGTAGTCGTATTAACAGTAGTAGTATTACTCAAGTCCACAATATACTGAATGCTTCTTATATTTTATGCACTGTGTAAAGTACTCGATATAGAGTTCCTTATTAATGGCCATATCTATTCTGTAAAGTCATCTCATTCCATGAAAGAAAATGAAATCTCAGGTAGACTCAGTAACTTGGCCAAGTTCACAAAACTAGTAAATTGTGGTGCTTAAATTCAGCCTCAAGCTAACTCCAAAACTTACTTTCTTAAACGGAATTTCCCCCACCACATACATACTTCCATCATTGCAAAGAAGATGGCTGGGAGACAGAATAATGAGGAGGAAGCCAAGCCAAACTGGGCCATTCAAAGAAGGCTTCCTGGAAGAAGTGACACGTAAAATGAATCTCGAAAGATAAATCAGAGTTTGTCAGAAGGTAAGTGGGATGAGAGCTTCCTTGATGGTATAGTGGTAAAGAATCTACCTACCAATGCAGGAGACTTGGGTTCAATCCCTGGGTTGGAAAGATTCCTTGGAGAAGGAAATGACAACCTGCTCCGGTATTCTTGCCTGGGAAAGCCCATGGACAGAGGAGCCTGGCAGGCCACAGGCCATGGGGTTGCAGAGTCAGACATGACTTAGCAACTAAAGAAAAACAAGCAGGATGTGACTCTTCAAGTGGAAAGAACAACTTGAACAAACCACGTGCGTTATGTTGGAAACTCTAGTCTGCTTAGCCTTGCTTCAGAGTGTGAGTCCGGGTTTGCCAGCTATAGTTTGGAATCTTTGTAGTTATAGCCAACCAGAAGCAATGAGAGGGGAATCCCTAGTGGTTCAGCAGAAAAGAATCTGCATGATATACAGGCGATGTGGGTTCGATCCCTGGATCAAGAAGATCCCCTGCAGGAGGAAATGGCAACCCAATCCAGTATTCTTGCTTGGGAGATACTATGGACAGAGGAATGTGGCAGGCTACAGTTGCATGCAAGAGGCTGCAAGAGTCAGACACAACTTACCGACCAAACCACCACCACCACATACGATGAGAGATGGGCTTTTTTCCATTTAAAAACATTTACATTAGGAAAACAATTAATCTTCTTTGTTGTAGAACATTTTCCATGTGACAAACTGACTTGGGAACTAACACCACTGCACTTGCAAATCTGGAGCAAAAACATTGTAGTATCACATGCTGAGAACCTAAGGCTAACAGAGAAGGAAAAAAGGAAAAAATGTACCTTATGAAAAGTCATTGGCAAATGTGCTAAGTAGCTGTTTTCCAATGCAAATAGTGATGAGAATGAAGTAAAGATGCCATCTAGCCACTGTATAATGGAGTTTTTTAAAGACCATGAATTCTAACATGGTGTAGACCTTTCAACAGAAAGGCAAAAAATGTTTGACTGACTTATACACAGGACATGAGCAAATGAAAGTCAATAAAAAAGCCTGGTCCAGTTGTACTTGCTATATTGAATGCATTTTTTTTTCTAGCTGGCTTAGGATTAATTCATTTATTTCTTCATTGGAAGATATTCATCAAGCACTAGTATGATATTCTAGTACTGTCCTCAGTACTGAAAGCATATTTGGGAAATATTTGAACCATGTCTTTAGGGGCATTACAATTCGATGGGAAAGTAGATATACACACAATAGAAAAGGATGCAATACATGCTATATCAGAAGTGTATATAAAGTGCAGTGAGAAGGTTCCCTTTAGTCTAACCAGGAGAATCAGAAAATCCTTCAAATGACCTTTGGCTTGACTCTCAGGGACAACTTTCCAGAAAGGTGTAACAATAGCAATAGCACTACCATCTTTTGAGCACCTATGTATCAATATTTTGGCCACCTGATGCAAAGAAGTGACTCATTTGAAAAGACCCTGATGCTGAGAAAGATTGAGGGCGGGAGGAGAAGGGGATGACAGAGGATGAGATGGTTGGATAGCATCACTGACTCAATGGACAAGAGTTTGGGTGAACTCTGGGAGTTGGTGATGGACAGGGAGGCCTGGTGTGCTGCGGTTCATGGGGTCACAAAGAGTCAGACATGACTAAATGACTGAACTGAACTGAACTGAAGTACCAATCAAAGTGCTAAACTTTTAATATACATGATTAAACTTAATCATCACAATAGCTCTACAAGGTAAATATTATCATCTCAAATTTTAAAACAGAAAAAGAAAGCCTCAAGAAGTCCAAGATCTAGCAGCTAAGTAATAGAACCAGGATTTGCATCTGTATCTGCTTGATTCCAGAGCTGGAGCTCTTGACCTTATGTTGCATGTGTTCTCCCTGAGGAAAGGAATTTTAGACGGGGGGAAGGATACAAGCAAAGGCACAGAGGCTGAAATCGGCACAGCATGCTCATGCAACCACAGCAGAAATGCATGGTCAAGCACAGGCTCCGAATGGAGAAGGATAAAGGAGGATCCAAAGGCCACACCATGGAGCACTGGGTATGTCATGTGAAATAATCTGGACTTTACCCAGCCAAAGAATGGGCTAATAGATAATAGAGCTTTCTTTCTCATCAGTGTCCCCTTTCTGAGATGAGAAGATGTACTGCAATCTATGTCCAGATCATTCCCACTGCCATGATGAAAGATGAGCAACCAGAACACTCTAGTACAAGACACTTGTGTTTGAGAAGTTGTATTGCCATAGAGAATTCACACATTCATTTATTCAGTGTTTGTTTTCACCCCAGGTGTTTTTTAGCACCTATCAAATCCCAGTCTTGTGCTAAATACAGAGAATTATTGGTGAGCGTAACAAATATGGCTTCTGTTCCCAGGTAGCACACTGTGCTCGAGGTGGAAAATAAACAATGAGCAAATACTGAGTCATGGCCTAAGATGGGTTCTGGGGAAGGAGGGAGGCTGCAATACTTCGTCTGAGGAAACATTATTTTAGATGTGTTCTGAAAAGTAAACAGAAATTAGCTAGGTAGAGTGAGGGAAGAGCACATTCTAGGCAGAGGGAATCAATTTGGCCATGCTCCTAAGGTAGAAGTTACTGTGGGATGGTGGAGAAATAGACAGAAGCTAGAGCAGAGAGAGCAAGGTGGGGAAGAGGCAGACCTCATTTTTATTGGGCTTTGCATTATTGCACTTCCCAGATTGCATTATTTACAAATGGAAGGTTTGTAGCAACCCAGCCTCGGGCAAGTGTATTGGCACCATTTTTCCAACAGCGTTTGCTCACTTCATGTCTCTGTGTCACTGACTGATAAAGCAGGGGCAGGGTTTCAGAGGACTGACTCCAGTTGTGCAAGAAGTTCTACTGTGGGTAAAATGCTATCAAACGGCATTGCATGCTACAGAGAAATCGTTCATGAAAGGAAGATTCAATCAATGCAGCAAACTTCATTGTCGTCTTATCCTAAGAAACTGCTACAGCCATCACAGCCTTCAGCAACCACCACCCTGATCAGTCAGCAGCCATCAATACTGAAGCAAGACCTCCATGAACAAAATGATTACCACTCTCTGTACACTCAGATAACGATTACTATTTTTAGCAATAAAGTGTTCATAATTAAGGTATGTACATTATTTTTTAGATATGCTATTGTACATCTAATAGACTATAGTATAAACAAATGCACCAAGAAACCAAAAAATTCATGTGACTCACTTTATTGCAATATTCGCTTTATCAGGGTCATCTGGAACTTATCCCATAGCATCTCTGAGGCATGCCTGTACTGGAGATGAGGTCAGAAAGGTGGGTGGACACCCACCAAAGGCGGGTGGGTCTCATAAGCCACAATAAGGACACTGTTCTCGTGTCTGGCGCCTTGTAAAACCTTCTTCAGAGTTATTTCCACATTTAAGATTTGTCCTAAAAAAATCTCCACTGTCTGACACAGTTATCTATATAACTTCTAGAATTCTTTCTTTTGTCCTAGTTGCTTAAAAAAATCAGAGTTAAAATTATTTTAGACATTCCACTCAAATCGATACGAAGATATGTAGGTCTATTCATTTCTTCCAAAAATTTCCTCTGAAGTGATATTGATTTTTCACATTTAGAAATTCATTCTAATGAAATCACTTATTCTGAAGATCACGTTGCACCTGCTCTTTGCTTTTCGTGAGCTTTGCAATGGACTTTAGCCAAAGCATGAGTAGTTGACAATTTCTAGAAATAAGACATACATCTACTATCCCAATTAAACAAATGGAGAAGAAAAGGAAGGTTAATGTGAGGAAATAAGAAAAGGCACACATTTCAGCTGTTACAATCATAAGATAATACATTCTATTTCTGAGGATTTTAAGGTTTAAAAAAAATCTCAAAGTGCTTTCTCCTTTTTTTTTTTTTTTCCAATTTTTCCCTCCTAGCAACTCATGATTCTCTCCATTTTTTAGATGAGGAAACTGAGGCAGTAGGAGATAAAACAGCTTGTCTGTGGTCTCATCGATAATTATGGTAGAAGTGGAATTCACAGTCAGGTCTAAGACTCCAAAGTCAATGCTCTCTACATCCCACTGCCTGCAATGAACGCACAGAAATGCTTTTCGGATGCTCTGTCCTTAGGGATGATCACAACAGACACAGAGAGTACACAATCCTTTTGGCATTTCACAGCTGGTCTACCTTATAAAGTAGCTGTGATCTTCTGCCCCCAGATCCCACCAAACCCCTTCCCTCCTTCTGGGTTAAGCATCACCTCACTGTGTGGCTCAATAAAGGAAACCCTGGGAAATTAATGGCCTTGTTACCACCGTTGGTGCCTAATGACCCTGCAGTTTCCTGTGGAGTGTATTCTCCCTGGGCCAGTTGTTAATGAACCACTTCTTCATTCTCGGATTCCAGTGTAAGTCTCTTACAGCAGCTTCAGGCTTTGAAGGCAGAAAAGAACAGGCTGAACGAACACCCACTAGGTGCAGAGCACCCTGCTATGTGCTATGCATGCACCATCTTGCTGACAGTTCTTTGAATCTGAAAATGATCCTGTGGTGAAGCCATTATTGTTCCCATTTTCCAGATGAGCAAAGTGAGTCACAGAAAAGTTAGTTAACATGCAAAGACCATACACTTAATAAATACAATAGTAGAGCCAGGGTTTGAATTCATGCAAGTGAACTTTAAGGCCCACATTCTTAACCACCAGGATGGACACTCAGGTAATTCTGCCTGAAGCCCTGACATTGAGGCTCAAAGGCTGCTTTGCTTTGGGAAGAGTGTGCAGTCCTTACTACATTTACTGCCTCTTCTCTTGGGTATATCAAGAGTTACAGAAAAACATCCCCTACTCTTAGAGTTCCTTGAAATTAAGATAAATGCAGCTGGTGGGCAAAAACTTAAACACATCCCATCTTATATTAACTTAATGGAGTACAACGTCTCAAGGCTTTTATTTCTCCCTATCACTCCCCTTAAATTAGGAGGAAAACTTCATGAAACTAGAAAGAGTACATTTCACTGGAATGAGTCCTAATTTCTTTTGATTCAAGTTCCATTTAGGTACAAATCAGCTAGTTACTGAAACTTTCAGTTAAACAAGACAAACAGAGCTTCGTGGAGGTTGCAGATTCAACATGGTTAAGAAAGCCCCAAACTTCCCTCACTTGGCATTTTGTCTCTTTTGAATGTCGGTTCTTGAGTAACCCCCAAAATAATTAAACAGACACACACACACACACACTAAAGCTGTGTTTTTACTATCAGTATCTTCAGGTAAATACCTGATGTTGGGAAAGAAGAACTCACAGTGATCCAGTAATTTTTAGAGGTCAGATTTGGTGTGATAAGGAATGGGAGTAAAGAGATTTGGGCAACACTTTTATAAGCCTCAGTTTCCATACCTCTAACAAGGAATTTAAAGAATCACTAGGTCTTTTCCAGCCTAGATGTTATATAGAGAGAGATTTTAAGCTGATGATCAAAGGAAAGGGTCATATAAATTTGGCTAAAACCAAGTTACTTTGTTGAACTAATGAACGGTTTATTGGCTTGGCCAAAAAGTTCATTTGGGTTTTTCCATAAGATGTTACAGAAAACCTGAACTATTTTTTTTAATTGGAAATTAATTGCTTTACAATGTTGTGTCAGTGTCTGCCGTACAACAATGTGAGTCAGCTATATGTATATATATATCCCGGGCTTCCTTGGTGGCTCATCAGTAAAGAATTTCCCTGTAGAAAAATGCAGGAGGTGCAGGTTTGATCCCTGGAGAAGGAAATGGCAACCCACTCCAGTATTCTCACCTGAGAAATCCTATGGACAGAGGAGAGTGATGGACTACAGTTCACAGGGCTGCAAAAGAGTCAGACATGACTAAGCAACTGAGCAGCAGCAAACATATACATATATCTCCTCCCTCTCGAGCCTCCCTCTCACCCACCCCCATTGGACTGTCTCGGTCATCACAGAGCTCGGAGTTGAAAGCCCTGTGCTATACTGCTGCTTCCGCTGGCTATTTCCCACATGGCAGTCTATACATGTCAATGCTACTCTCTCAATTCGCCCTATACTTCACACAGGTCAGAATGGCCATAAATCAAAAAAATATACAAATAATAAATGCTGATGGATGTGGAGAAAAGGGAACCCTCTTGCCTTGTTGGTGGGAATGTAAACTGATACAACCACTATTTTTGGAGAACAGAATGGAGGTTCCTAAAGAAACTAGGTATTCCACTACTGGGCATATACCCTGATAACACAATTCAAGAAGACACATGTACTCCAGTGTTCACTGCAGCACTATTTACAATGGCTGAAAGAGTTTTTTGGCCAACTCAGTATATTCTAGAGACTAGCTCTTTATGCTTTCCTAAATCAGGATTTCAAGACCTCCTCTCCTCATCCAATAATCTCTATATCTGATTATCTCAGCTCTGAAATTGTTTCTCATGTCCACCCACTGGACACCATCTGCCCCTCTCCATCTCTGTTGCCATCAGTTTAGGCCAAGTTAACAACATAGCTTACCTGGATGATTACAAGGGCCTTTTACTTGTACCCACTTAACCCTATCCTTTACATTGAGGCAAAGGAAACATTCTAAAATGCAAAACATGTCACTCTCTCATTTAAAACATTTCTGTATCTTATCATAGTCTACAGGATTAAAAAAAAATAAATTATAGAAGAAAAACCTTCCTAACCAACTTCTGCTTACATTTTCACTGCCTCATTTTTCATTGTCTTCCATCATAAATTTTGTGCTCTAAAAATGCCAAATTCTGCAGTGCCATCTCATGCCCTTAAATCCTCTGAGCCTTTTCTTTGGCTGTTCTCTGAGTCTGGAATGCACTGCCCTACTTTTTCATATTAGTAGCTCTTACTTATGAACCCTCTGAGCTACATGACTTCTTGAACCCTGTTTGGAACAAATGCCCAAGTTGTGTGTTTCCATAATACCTTGTTCATACCTTTTGCTCATCTTTAAGCCATAAGGAGCATTAGCATTTAGAAGCTACACTAAGGATGAAAATCTGGTAAAGGAGACTCAGAAGGAGAAACCCCAAGAAGGCTACATATACCAGGAGACCATGGCAGCAGCAAAGCCAAAATGAAGAGTTTTTTAAAAAGAAAGGAATATAAGGAGAGCTCCTACAACTCAGAAACAATAAAACAACTAAATAATGGGCAAAGGGCTTGAACAGACATTTTCCAAAGAAGATATACAAATAGCCAATAAACACATTAAAAGATAGTCAATCTCACTCTTTAGGAAAATGAAAATCAAAATTACAGTGAGATATCCCCTTCTATCTATTAGTATGGATGCTATTTTTAAATGCAGAAAATAACAAGTGCTGCTGAAAAAAAAAAGATGTGGAGAAACTGGAATCTTGTGTACTGTTTCTAAGAATGGTATAATTGCTATAAGAAACATTATATGGCAGTGCCTCAAAAAATTAAAAATAGAATTACTATATGATCCAGCAATTCCACTACTGGTATATGTCCAAAATGACTGAAAACAAGGACTCAGATGGGTATTTTTTCACAGCATGATTCTTCACAATAGCTAAAACATGGAAACAATCTAAGTGTCCTGCGAGAGAGAAATGGATATTTTAAATGTGGTATATACACACAATGGAATATTATCCAGTCTTTAAAAAGGAAGGAAATTCTGACACATGCTACAACATAGATGAATTTTAAAGACATTGTGCTTAGTGGAGTAAGCCAGTTCCAAAAAGACTTAATATTGTATGATTCCCGTTATACCAAGAGTAGCCCGAATCATAGGGGCAAAAAGTAGAGTGGTGGTTGTCAGGAGCTGAGGGAAGGGAAAATGGGGAATTACTGTTTAATGGGTATAGAGTTTCAGCTTTTACAAGATGGAAAGAGTTCTGGAGATGACGGTTGTGATGGTTACACAATAATATGAGTGAAGTCGCTCAGTCATGTCTGACTCTTTGCGACCCCATAGACTGTAGCCTACCAGGCTCCTCTGTCCATGGGATTTTCCAGGCAATAGTCCTGGAGTGGATTGCCATTTCCTTCTCCAGGAGATCTTCCCAACCCAGGGATCGAACCTGGGTCTACCGCATTGTAGACAGACGTTTTACCATCAGAGCCACCAGGGAAGCTACACAATAATATAAATGTACTTAATGTTCCTGAACTATACTCTTAAAAATGGTTAAGGTGGTAAATTTTGTTATGTATATTTTACCACAAGAAAACAATTGGATAAAAAATAAACATGGAGTTGATCTTCTGTATAAAATCCTGCTTGGACATCCAGTGAAATGAGTTCTAAAGAGTGACCACTGGATTGAGCAATGTAGGATTCCTTGGTGACCTCAGAAAAAAGCTTTTTGGATATGTTGAATAATATAAGAACACACAGATCTATTTCTTTGCTGATCTCAATTCTTATTAATGAACTCGCTGGCTTTCAGAAGCAGTAGACTTGTAGGAGTAAAGTTTTTGCATCTTTTTTTAAAAAATGAGATTATGTCTTATGTTGGAACAAGGTTAAGTTTTTGCCTGAGATCACCCTTTCCAAGTAGACAGAGCGAGTGCTCTTGGGGCAAGACACTGTGGCCTCTACAGGGCTCCTGTGTCTTCTAACTGTGGTAAGCAATCCTGGAGAATCTAATCACAACAGGTAGGTGTCAGAGCTGGGGTTTCCTGCCAGCAGTAGGATTCTCAGCACAGGCAGGCTTCAGAGAGCCTCTGTCAGAGAAGAGACCGTTTGGAGAGAGAAATGCTCTGGCTTCCCTCTCTGCCTTGATGCAGTTGCAGAAATGGGCCTCACTGAGACCGTTACCAAAGCCACACGACCTACTGTGGTCTGCAAGGTGGGCCGCTCAGTTCTCCTCCCCTGTCACTCTCTCCCTGGCTCTCTCAGCTATGACCCTGCTGACCTTCTCTGTGCACCTTAAACACTCCAGTGTGTTCCATTTGCTTAAAATTCTTCTTCAAGGTCCTTGCAAGTCTGTCTCCTTCTAGTCACCATGGTTTCAGCTCACATGTGCCCCTCCCTGCCCCCAGAGAGGGCTCCAGTAATCACCACAGTCATGGTAGCCCTCAACCCCAATCAACCTCAAGCCCACCTCTGGTGGTATTTTCTTTACAGCACTAACACCTCCAAGAGATAGCCTTACTGATCTTTGTGTTTCAGTGATCATTATCTGTCTGTCTTTATTAGACTGTTAGCCTCCTGGAGGCAGGGGCCCCATGAGAGTTCTCACACTGATATATCTTAATTAACCACAGAGCACCCAGCACAGATTAGGCACTCTGTTAAATGGATACATACAAGAAGGTTTTCAAATGACAGGAAATGTTCACTCATAAGCCAAGTTCTGCACATCTTCAATCGCTGTGTTCTAATTACTCCTTGAGGCTATCCAAAATGCTGGTTCTCACTCAGGCTACTTGGGTTTAAATATAGGTTTTGGGCCCTTACCCCCGAAAGATTCCATTTCAATGGGATGGAGGGAAGCTCTGCCCTCTGCAGGACATCTTGAGGCCACCAACAGATCACTCTAGGAGAATGGTCTTCTTTAATTTAGCTCCTGAACCCTCATACCTCATAGACCATACGTGGTAACTCTGACCTTGATGTATACCTGGATGGCTGGTTGGATGGATGGCCTGTGACTCTTACAGGCCAACCAATCCAGAAGGAAGGCAACAGACCATGATGTTCTTTCTAGGCAGAGACTGCAGGAAAAATAAAGGATGAAGAGAGATTTGGGATCCGATGGAGAGAAAAATCAGAAGTCTTGACAGCTTTCATCTGGAGGTAGCCTTTGAAACACAACACAAAGGGGACTGAATTCAGAAGGATTCTCTCCAGGCTCCTGGAATCAGGGTTCGGTTCTGGATCACCAGAACTGAACTGTGCTCTGAGCAGTTTTATTTGGCATGGGTTTTTGATAAGCACATAACAATCAGCAAAAGCATCTAGTGTGTTTGTGGAGAAGGAAATGGCAACCCACTCCAGTATTCTTGCCTGGAGAATCCCATGGACAGAGGAGCCTGGAGGGCTCCATAGGGGAAAGTTAAGTCCATGGGGTCACAAAGAGTCGGACACGACTGAGTGACTAATACACACTAGTACATTTGAGTGCTTTCTATACATTAACTCTTGAAACAACCCTCGGTGTTCTTGTCTACATTTTACAAATAAAAAAACAAACGAGGTTTGAGTCAGGATAAATGGCTTATCCAAGTCAAGATGATGCACAGGGATGCGACCTCAGGTCTCATTGGCTCCAAAGCCCATGCTCCATCCACTCTGCAGGCCAGGTGAGATATGTTTTGCTTCCAAAGTTTCAGGTGTTTGGTGTCCGCGTATGTTTGTGGTTAGTTTCCTTCAAGAGCTTCTCCTGGTCTGAATGAGTGGACTAGGTTGAGCCTGCCCGCCCTCCACTACTGCCAACCTCTAGAGTACGTCTCCCAGGGTTGGCGACAGGTCGGTCACCCTGCAGCCCCTCAGAGCCAACAAGCACCTTCCTGCCTTGTGACCATTTTGTCCACAGCTGCCTCATCTGTAGCACAACCTCTGCCTTAGTCAATCCCTCCTTGTCTTTAAGGGCTCAGCTCAGAGGCTGCTCCACACAAGTCCAGGTCCACCTTCTGCCAATTCTCAATGCACCCGTGGTTAGTTAGCTGTGTCGTCTGGTTTTCTGACTCTCTTCCCCAAAGAAAGAAAGTTCCCTGATGGCCGGGACCATGCCTGCCTGTTCCTCTGTGCATGTTCAGGGCTTACAGAAGGCTTTGCATTAGCAGTATCAATGGAATAAACCTTTGTTGAATGAAGAAATAAATAAGCCTCAGGTTCTTCATCTGTAAAGTAGAGATAATAATAAAAATCCTATGAGGAGTAAATGAGATAGCAGAAGTGACACCGCCTGACCCATAACAAGATTTTGTTTTGTTTTCTTGGTTGTTCATTTCCTAAATAGAGGAGCTCAAAAATGAAATCAGCTGCCTCCTAGGACTGTTAGTTTCTGCCACTGGGGGCCCTTTGAACACAAGGTGGATACAATTTTGTAGGGATAGTGTAGAAGGGTGATCAGTGGGTCCAGATGAGTGGTTTTTAATCTTGGCTGCCCTTTAGAAACAATTGGAGAGTTAAAAAATGACTGATGGTCCCAAAGATTCTGATTTAATTGTTATGGCATAAGATCCAGGCAGGAATGCTTCTTAACCCAGGCGATTCTAATGTGAAGCATGGTTCTGAACCATTAGTGTAAAATAGATGATCTTTAAATGTTCTTCTTGTTATAAGAGGCTATCACCCCAGGAAAGTGAAGACCAATTTTTCCTTCTGAGAAAGAGGAAGAGAGGGAGAAGAAGGGATTGGGGAGTGAGCAGGAGATGGGGGAAATGGGGGAAGGAAGGGATGGAGGGAGAAAAAGAGAAAGAGAGAGAAGGATGGAAGGGAAGAAAAGAGGAGAGAGGGAAAGAAGAGATAAGGATAATCTTGTCATAGAGATTCTGGGAGAATTCAATAAAATAAATAAAAAGGGGGTTGGTAAGTGTTAGCACAAGGTAAGTTCTCAGTAATAAATAATAATGATACTATGCTTTTTATTATTATCAATGTGAATACATTTTATAAGCCTAAGTATAGTTATAAGGCATTATCATTGTGACTATTGGCTGGCCCAGGTTGAAAGCTAGCAAGCTGATTTTTTTTTCTCTTTTTAAAACCCAGAAGCATTCTTGGAGAGCTATGGTTTTCTCTTGCTTTCTGGCATTGATTAAGTTTTCTCAAATATACACACACACACACTCACACACATAATGTGTAATATGCACATGAACATACACATATTTTTCCTTTTTTCTGAGTCCCCTCTGAATGACAGCATGCCTGAGGAAATATGAAACAGGATTCCGCGGGTTGTGCTGTCTTCCCCTGGGGTGGTAGGGTCACATATGTATGACTAGAAATGACCGCCCCACTTATTGCTTACAGACTCCTTATGGAACTGAACACCTGACTCTAAACAATGGGGGAAGATTCAAGGGACTGTGTTGCAAAGAAGGGAAATTTAAACAGATTCTCCATGTCAGTCTGTAATGTGACGGCAGCTCCAGAGCATGTCCTGTTTGAAAGAACAGTCACTGATTCATATAAGCAAACCATGTCACACCTGCCCACACTGACATAGCCTCCCTCTGGGCAGGAGACATGCTCAGGGTTTGGTGGACAGGGAGTCTCCCCACTGGATGAGCACAGCTCCATCCCTCACAGACTGGAATCCTTCGCTACATCTGTAAAATGCGGCAGCAGCATTCACTCTGGTGACTTGACAGAGATGCCTGAGCTCACTGGCACAGCCTGTGGGCAAGTGCTTTTTGCCCCATGGAAAGCTGTGCAAATGCACAACAGTATCAACAGCACGGGGCTGAGCCAGAGACGACTGGGATGACATCTCAAGGTCTTATAGAACCTTCAATTCTAAATCTCAAAAGCCTGGTTTGCTCCTGGAGGTGTTCCAGCTCTACTCGTACTACAGACCACAGCCCTTTAATTCAAACATCTAATGTTCCAGGTGTTAGAACTGCCCAGTGGTGGGATACTGGCTCGATACACCAGACAGAGTGATAGAGAGGAAGAGGCCAAATATGGAGGCCAGGTGTTTAATTAATTGGGACACCCTTTAAGACCTAAGGACAGGAAAATGGCCAAAAATGACAAGAGGCAGAAAGATGTGCGTCTAGCACCAAGTGGGCTTTTCAATGCTTTTTGAAACTGCAAAACTCAATTTTAGGGAAGGGGGCTATCAAGTTTTTATAAATGCATATCACCAATGTCCACTGCTAATTCTGATATGCCTCGGGTAATCCATTGGGTGGAATTGGGAGGAAGAGGAGCTGTGAACACATACATCAACATTTTGAGAATAATTACCTGTGTAATTGTTATACTGTCTCTCTCCTCCCAGCCTACTATGGTGGAGAAATCCTGTTGAAAATCATGTCCTACAGACAGACACTCATTGCACCAAGCTCAGGGTTGGTTCAGCCTCCAATTTACCTCCTGGGAACCCAATATCTTTCCGTCTTTTTCATATTCTCTAAACCTACACTTATAATGATAATGATATAACAAGATGAATCCCCTCTAGATGTACAATACCTCACAATTTCCCAGGTTCCTTCCCATTTAACCATTTTATTTGATTCTTCCAACCTCATCCTCATCTGACAGAAAGAGGCCCAGAAAGTGAAATGAATTACCCAAGGTCACACAGCTAAGAAGGGACTTGAATCAAATATTGATCTCCCAAATCTTTATCCACAGTTCTCTCCAGTTCTTTCACACAAATGAAATGGACTGTTATTCAGTCCCTTTGTCTCTTTTAAGTAACACTAGTTATTATGTGGTAGACACTGGGCTAAGCGTTTTATAGAGAATATCTAGCTGATTTCCCAAAAAGCCCTTCCACATAGGTATGATTGCCTCCATTTTACAGTTAAGAACACTGAGGCTTATAGGAAGAGACTAGCCCAAGGATGCAGTCAGCATGGCCATCATCTCCTCCAAGTTCCTGCTCTGAGCTACCTGACTGGGCCTTGTGACCCCCCTCCCCCTTGGCACTTATCACACAGTTGATAGCATCTTTTCAGACACATCTTTTATCCAAATGTAGGACCATGTCTTAATCCCACAATTCCATGCCAATTCCAGGGTTCATACATCCTACACATGTGCATACATATCACAGCACACAGGGCACAAGCACAGAACTGGATTATGAACATAAACCTCTCTGCACCCTGAACATGTTTCAGTTCAGGTCAGCACAGTCACTCAGTCATGTCCGACTTTGTGACCCCATGAACCACAAGGGTCCCTGCCCATCACCAACTCCCGGAGTTCACTCAAACTCATGTCCATTGAGTCGGTGATGCCATCCAACCATCTCATCTTCTGTTGTCCCCTTCTCCTCCTGCCCTCAATCTTTCCCACCATCAGGGCCTTTTGAAATGAGTCAGCTTTTTGCATGAGGTGGCCAAAGTATTGGAGTTTCAGCTTTAACATCAGTCCTTCCAATGTATACCCGGGACTGATCTCGTTTAGAATGGACTGTTTGGATCTCCTTGCAGTCCAAGGGACTCTCAAGAGTCTTCTCCAACACCACAGTTCAAAAGCATCAATTCTACAGCGCTCAGCCTTCTTCACAGTCCAACTCTCACATCCATACATGACCACTGGAAAAACCATAGCCTTGACCAGACGGATCTTTGTTGACAAAGTAATGTCTCTGCTTTTTAATATGCCATCTAGGTTGGTCATAACTTTCCTTCCAAGGAGTAAGCATCTTTTAATTTCATGGCTGCAATCACCATCTACAGTGATTTTGGAGCTTCCAAAAATAAAGTCAGCCACTCTTTCCACCATTTCCCTATCTATTTGCCATGAGGTGATGGGACCAGATGCCATGATCTTAGTTTTCTAAATGTTGAGCTTTTAAGCCAGTTTTTTCACTCTCCTCTTTCACTTTCATCAAGAGGCTTTCATTCTTCTTTGCTTTCTGCCATAAGGGCGGTGTCATCTGCATATCTGAGGTTATTGATATTTCTCCCGGCAATCTTGATTCCAGCTTGTGCTTCCTCCCGTCCAGCGTTTCTCATGATGTACTCTACATATAAGTTAAATAAGCAGGGTGACAATATACAGCCTTGACATACTCCTTTTCCTATTTGGAACCAGTCTGTGTGAACATGTTTGGTTCTGTCAAAAAATGCCCCCACAGAGGCTCCATAGATCCAAGTTCTGTCCAGAGAAAATCCTCCTTCTTCCTCAAGGGACTCTAGCCATCTCTCCCAGTCAGAACCAAAGGTGTAACTGGGTTTCTAATGAAAGAATGCCACCCTTGTCCCCACTGACCAGAGCACCTGCGTAAGACTGGAGCTGGAGAGGCATAATTAGCAAATTCTTACTCCCATCTCTGCCTAAGGAAGACAAAGTTCCAATTACAAATTTCCGAAGCAAAGTGCTACTCAGTTGCACAAGGCTGATTTTCAAGGCATTGACACCTCCTTGGTTTGCTTGCTTATTAGATACAAAGGTTGGGGAGGATGGAGAAGTATTTAAAAGCTGGTTTTCAGACCAATGAATCTGAAGAAATTCTCTCTATTGGTCTGTAAGAAGAGGTGGGAGTGGGGGAGGCAGAACCAGATCTGATAAAGGAGATTAAATGGCCTTATACATCTGACAGCAAAGAACAGTCCCCACGGGAATCCCAAATCCTGCTGGTGCTAATAAAGTGCACGATATTACTCCGGTAATATAGTGTACAATATAAGGCGTCCAGATGCTGGGGCCAGAGCCACGACCTACATCTTCCACAAACCAATTTTCTGCTGGGTTGGATGTGTAAAAAAGAATCCAAATACAGATTATTTTTTTTTTTCCTTTGAAAGAAGAATTGCTTCTCTGGCTTTTTTACCTTGGCCTGTCTGCTCCTCCTACCCTCGGCATTCTCAAAGTGGGAATTACTTCTAATCCACTCACAGAGAAATCACTGCTTCTCTCAACTGTGTGCTATTTATGAGGCAATTGGGCCGCTTGTTGGCTTCCCACTGGCAGCGGGGTACAGGGAAACAGCATAGAATTTGCAATCAGACAAACTAGGTTCAAACCCCCATTCTTCCATTTGTAAGACATGTGCCCTTGAGCAAATTTCCCCTGCCTTTTCTGAGCCTAGGTTCACACCTACCTCACAGAAGTGCCTTGAGTGCTAAAGATACTGCATATTAAGTGCCTAACACAAGGGTTTAGGATAGAGGAGGTGTTGAACAAGCAGAAGCAATTAATAGCTGTAGTAGCTTCAATGGGTAAAGCTTAAAAGGCAAGCTCATTAAAGGAATTGCACTTTTTGGCAAGGGGTTTAGGAAGTGAAAGAAGGAAGCTTATTAATAAGATGAACAGCAATGATGCTCTCTATCTATTCCCATCCATGGAGCATCTTCTGAATGTGATGCTGTGAACATTGTTTAAGCATTGAAAAAACACAGACTATAGTCACTCACTTCTATAAACTTGTAGAACAGAGGTGACACTGGAAAATGTAAAATGCAACATAGTACATACCACATATTATCCCAGCAATTTAACACTGGTCATCTCACTGACCTTTACAGGACCTTCAGTTTTGTTCTGTTTTGTTTTTTAATCTCTCCATTTGGTAGACTAAATGTGTCTTGGACACAAGGCAGAGTCAGAATTGGGGGGAACCTCCTAACTGCTAACGCTCAGCTGACTGCTTTGGGCCTGAACCACTCTGGGATGGGCTGGGTTTGATCTGTGCTTGGAGCACCAGCTGTGCACATCTCAGAATTCAGGGCATTTCTACTGACTACAATTAGTCTGTTCAAAAAAATGTGGGAGACCTCCTCAGACCCAGCCCTGGGTGGCACAGAAGAGATGCTATACTAATGTTGCTTGGCTGATTATTATAAAAGTAATAACAACAGATATAGAATATCTTTCCTTGGTAGCACACCTCTCAGTTCAAAAAGTACCTTGACAAATGCTGGCACTGGTTCATTTGCATTTTAACTGTTAAAGGCAGATGTTATTATCCCATCTCCCAGATGTTAAAAAGGAGGCTTTGAGAGGTTCACTTTCTCAAGGTTACAAAATAAGTAAGGCACAGAGGCCAGGCTTAAGATGAATGTGTAGAAATGCAAGTCTTAGACCCTTCTTGCAATTTGCAGCCATCTGACTTATCAAAGGTATGATGTGAATCTCTGCAATCTACAGAGTGGGACACAGTTCCTTAATCAGAGCAGCTGGAGCACAATGTTTGTTAAGTAAACAAATGAACATATTATCCAACTCCTCAAAAAATAGTTGACATTTATTGAGCTCTTGCTTGTGCAAGGCACTTTGCCAAATGCCTTCCAAGGATTATTTTGTATCATCCTTATGAGGCAGGTCCCAGGATCATCATTACTTTACAGATGAGGAAACTGAGGCTTAAAGAGGTAAAATAACTTACTCTAGGCACAGGGTGATAGATTCTGGATTTGAACTCAGGCACTAATGATATCATCCTTTATTTAATCCTCAGCACCACCTCCCACCAGTGTCTTAGGGAGAAACCCAATATTTACTGATGATATTTATTGATTGCCACTAGGTGTCAGATGTAGCCCTCCATGCTAGTCACATTAAGTCATTTCATCCTCATGAGCACTCTGTAAGGTAGACATTGCTACCCCATTTTACAGAGAAGGAAACTGTGGCTAAGAGATGTTGACTGTCCAAGATTCTGCTAGAAGCAAAATCATTTTAAAACACAGAAATATCCAGGGAAATTTTCATTCTTCCTTCAACAACTTCGGCATTTTATAAAAGGAACTAATGTGAAATACACAAAGGAGAGAGGTATAAAGAAGGAAACTGGAGGTAACAGAGCCAAAAGGTTATCTGCAGGTTTCTAGTGCCAAAGCCATCCAAAATGAAGGAGCGGAGAGTCTGCATAAAGCTGGGTTAGTCTGGGAAGGTTCCATGGAGGGAAAGAAACTCCAGGTGGGCTTTGAAGACTGGAAGAAATGCATTCTGCTAGGTATTCTAGACAGGGGAATAGCATATTCAAAACTGAACTGGGGTCTAGAAACAGATTCAAGCAGCAAAGGGAAGCCCTGGTAAAATGGCATGTGGTTGAGGAAGGCAAACTTAGTAGGGGAAAGGCTTGTTTCCAGCTCTGCCTACTAGTCCTGAACCTACAGCACGCTGAGATCCCTTTGTTTTACTCCAGCATGTCGCCCATCAGGAGCCTAAGTGACAATGGGAAAAGGCACAGAGATAAAATAAACGAAGAAGGAAGTGATACCATATGCATCTTATGTGGGGCTTTCTGGAAGGAAGGGAGAGCTGGGCATAGGGGAAGAGAAGAACTTTGATTTGCCCACAATACAAGGTGGTCTCAGCTCTTCCTCTGCTCACCCCCACCCCCCAACCCCACCACCCCACACTCCTTCCCCTCCCTTCCAGTATTCTGCATGCAGCAGCAAATGTATGAATGCTTGGATGGCTTGGCAAAACACTCTGAGATTTATTTCTGTTGGACAATCTTACATTTTTTTTTTTCCCCTGCTGACAACTCTGTCAACAGCAGGCTCCTCTATGAGGCTGTGAATTTGGAGATCACATATCAGAGGCAAATACTGTTGCTTAAAAACCAGACCAATAAAGGAAACTTCTGAGATCAGGGTGACCTGCAGCCCAATCTAGCCCATGACTTGGCAATCAGTGAGACCTCAGAACATGGTAAAAAGACCATCTGGGGAGAGGGGGACAGGGAAATAGTTCTGTGGATATGGTCAGTTCAAGGCAAGGATGTGTTACATGGAGATGGTTCTAGTAGTTCAAAAAGTAGGTCTATCTGGATGCAATCCAGCTGAGGCTTTGTATTATTTTGAAGCTCAAGTGTTGAGAAGCTACTAGGACAGTAAGGTACTAAATGTACTAAATGTGAAAAATGTTTTGTCAAGTGTGAACATCTATATCAATGTAAAGGATTATAATTATTACCTTTTTTGGGAAGGGAAGAAAACTATATATTTCTTTAGTCTGTTTTTGGAAATGAGGTACCAGTAAAGGCACAAGCTTTAGAAGCATTGAATTTCAAAGCTGTGAAGAAATTATTTCTTTCCATCAACAAGCATTTGGGACTGCATCTGAGAATCAGGTCCAATGTGGGCTCTGAGGAGCTGGAGAGGAACCAGATGCAGGCTCCCAAGGTCCTTAAGGGGAGTGATAAACACCTTCACGGTGTTAAGAGAACAGGGATTGGGGGTGAGAGAGGCATCTCAGTCACTTTGGGCATCAGGAAACACTTTCCATCTAAAGAGCAGTTAGGGCTGGGATCCAAAGGAAGAACATAGTGGGTGTGCCCATGCAAAGACATAGAGATCAGGGTAGAAAGAGGTGATGGGGCATTTTAAGGACAGGACTAACAAAGGCGTGGCCTCCAAGACCTTCATTTTACAGATATGAAAACTGAGGTCCAGAGAAATAAGTAATTTACCCAAATCACCCAGGTAGGAAGTGATACAACTCAATTCACCCCAAAGCCTGCTTTTACCACTCTACTATCTGTTTACACACTAACCACAGAAAACAGCATCTAACTCCAAAGCGTTTAGAAACTTCCCCATAAACACACGGACGGTTAGTGGTAGACTTGAGATTAGAACCCAGCTCTTCCTTTTCTGTCTTCCTCCTCCCAGTCCAGCACCCATTCCACCATGCCACACAGACCCTGCCCACTTCCCAGTCTCACTGAGTCTTCAATACCCTGTCATATCCTTGCTCCCGGATCCTTCCCATGGCTTCCTCACTACCAAACTCAGTCATCAAGACTGATGCTTTCATTTCTTTTTCATTAAGTTGACACAAAGAATGAGGGCACTCTCCCTTCCCATGGCCTCTCCTACCCTTGGAACTTCAGAGGTCAGGAAGTCACCAGGCATTCTCACTTCCAAGCCATCCTTTTAAAGGTCAGCTGATCTGGGAATAAATACTTCAGTGTTAGGCATTTAATTTTTAAAGAGAGAGCAAAATGATAAGGAGACCTTAAAAATTGCTCTCGGCTTTGTGTGTAATCATCAGCAGGCTGCAGGTCACCACCAATCTCTCAAGATCTTCCAGCTTAGAGGAGCAGGAGGACTATTTTTGTTCCGGGAGTCAGAGAAAATTGCAGACCTGACCCCACCTCCTTCATGCTCAAAGAGGACCCACCTCTACAACAAAGTTCAATTATGTATTTAAGATCAGCCTTATCCAATGGCTTGACCACTAACAAAGAACCCATACAAAGGACAATAACTCTGGACAAATGCCTGGTCCTGAAAATCACACCTTAATCAGAAGCAGACACATGGCCAAATGCAGCCACAAAGTAAGTGTTTGTTAAACCTAGGCTGTGCTAAGCTCTAAGGAGGTATAGCATAACAATGCTAATATTGATTAGATATCTACAAAGGTATAGATACTCTCTAGTTAGTCTTTCTGCACCCTTCAACAGCTCTGCAAGGTAAGAATTACAGCCTCCTGGTTGGCAGTATGAGGTGATGGTTAATACCATCAGCTCCAGAGCCAGACAGTGTGACCCCCACTTCTGCCACTTATTAACTGTGTGACCTTGAGCAAGTTCCTTAACCTCCCTGTACCTCTGTATCCTCAGTTGTGCAATGCAGATGATAACACCAATTTCATAGGATTACTGTGAGTAAATAAGTTAATAAATGTAAAGGGTTTATGGTGCATGGTAAAATTCAGTACGTGTACACTGCCATGTCATCATCTCCATCATTTATATGAAGAAACCGTCCAGAGGGAGTGAGTGAACTGCTCATCTAGCCAGGAAGTAGAGGATCTGGAAATGGACCTCAAGGCAAGGACTAACCTTTACTGAGGATTAACTATGTTGAGAGTTCACATAATCTCGGTATCCATAAAAAATTGATGAGTAGGTATCATCAGCCCCAATTTATAGTAAAAGAATTCTAGACGCGTGTGATTTACTCAGTCTCCCAGCTGGGAATTGAAGTAGCAGCGCCGAGGTTTGAACGCAGGTCTGCTGATTCCCAGAGACCCTGTGGGGCCCCCTTGGAAACCCTGCCTGCAATGAGATGCCTATGGAATCCGTACACAGTGTGAGGGTCTGCAGCTCCCCAAGGGTCTGCTCTTAGCCAGGTCTTTTCATTACCTAATTGTCATGATAATCTCTGGCACAAAGTACTTACAGACACTTTAATTGCATAAGGAAATACACTCAGAAACTGACTACACTGTATCAAGGTCTCACATCTGAAGAAGAGGGTGGAGAAGCAACAGATTCAAATCAGGGGCCTGACTTCCAAACCTGTGACCATCCCCCACCAAGCTCCTTGGACTACCTGAATTTGAAATCACACAAGGAATCTGCATTTCAGCTTCTGGAACACATGACAGTTTCTCACCCCAGACTGTTCTCAGCTCAGTATGAAAACATATAACAGGGTATGAATGCCTGAGTGAAAGAAAGACCTAAAGTTAAATTATTCCAGAACGGCGAGCTATTGTCAATGATTGACAAGCAGTCTCAACTCTCACCAGTGACAGCCACATACAAAGTAAGGCTTCAAAAAGAGCTGGGTTCCCTTCAATTAGCAGAGCTGAAATGAAACCACTTAGAAAATTATACTATTGGGCAACTGGTGGGTTTTAAGCATAATAAGAAAAATAAAGGTTTGGCCTGATGTTTACCATCAGCTGAGGAAGAGACATCAGTCGTGCCAGGACCTGGAACCATACCTTCTCCTGGAGCTCATGCTTGTTTGCCTCTTTGCCACTGCTGCAGCCCTGGATCCATTCATTCTCTCATTTCTGTAGCAAATATTTATCGGTTCCCGACCACCAAGCATGGAAACTACAGTGTGAAGCAGAACAGATTTGGCCAGTGCTTCTTGGAGCTCCCAGACAAGCCGACAGGATGGTGATCCCCTGGATGGGTGACATCACAGGGAAAGGCGGGGCGCTCGGAGGCAGGGCACAGAAGAGGCCCCAACAGAAAAGAGATTTCACACTGAGTGGGAAACAGTCCTGTGAACAACAACAACAACAACAACAAAGCCTGCCCAGTAGGCAGTGTGTTTGGCCACCGGGAGAAAGATAAAGGTGGCCTGGGCAGGGGCCAAGAAGCCTTGGAAGGGGTGGGCCCTCCTCCTGCTGCACCTGCCTCTCTGTTCCCCAGGCATTCTGAAGTCACAGCTCTGGAAAGCTGGAAAAGCTTTGAGTCATTCAGCAGCATTCATTCAATGAACTATGTCCCAGTCACACAGAGTGAAGTCAGAAAGAGAAAAACAAATGTCATACATTAACGCATCTATGTGGAATCTAGAAAAATGATATTGACAATCATGTTTGCAAAACAGAAATCGAGACACAGACATATGGACACCAAGGGGGAGAACTGGGAGGGATAAATTGGGACACCGGGGTTGATATATACATATATACACTATTGATACTATGCATAAAATAGATAACTAATGAGAACCTTCTGTGTGTGTATATATATATATATAGCACAGGGAACTCTACTCAGTGCTCTGTGGGGACCTAAATGGGAAGGAAATCCAAAAAAGAGGGGATATATGTATATAGCTGATTCACTTCATTGTACAGTAGAAACTAACAACATTGTAAAGCAACACACACAAGTCCCAGCATGTGCGAAGGCTCAGAAGGGAACGAGAGCAGGGCACACACAGGCACCTGTGAGTGATTCCCGGAGACCAGACTGCCCAGACCAGGTGATGGGTAGGTGGTAAAGGCCTGCACTTTATCCTGAGCCTATGGCGGTGGGGAAGGGGGGACACTGAAGGCTGAAGACAGAGGAAGTAAGCCCTCAGATTTGGGATTTGCCAGATACCACTAAGGCTGATATGCAGAGACCACGCTCTGAGCTCTGAATGACTAATTCCAGAGCCTGTGATCTTTACGCAGCCCCATATCAGCAGCATTCCTAGAAACTGGAGGGGTCTAAAGAAGGAAAAATAGACAACAGAAAGCAGAAAGACTTAAGTGCCTCTGGTTGAAGAACAACTTCAGGACAGACTTGCTTCTCAGATCTGGATCCCAGTGGAGCAGAATACAGTGAAGATTAGATTCTGGACCTGCTTCTGTCTGTAACTAGCTGTTTAGCACTGGACAAGTCAATGTCCAGCCCCTCACCCCGAGCCTTAGCATCCTCATTTGTGTGATGGATGGAGGGTTAGGTAGCTAATCAAAAATGATCATGACTTTTAAAAAATTGATTATTACTTGCATTCAGTGAACTCTTACTCTGAGCTTGGTGTTATATCTCAGTTCACACCTACAAGCACTCTGTGAAGAGATTCGATTATCATCATTCCTATTTCATAGCATGGAAACTGAAATTCAGAGATGTTAAATAAGTTGATATTAAGTAAGAGTAGAAGCAGGATTTGAATCCAGCTTTCAGATGCTTAACGTGAAAACCTTCTGTTTCAGGGCTCCCAGAAATGTATTTCACAAGGATTTTCTGAGCACCTGCCAAGGCAGAAGTCAGACACACATTCTCAGGTTGGGCGTCCTGAATTCTGGCCCTGGCTGTGTGATGAAATCAGTTGGCCTGTATGTAGAGAGTATTGGGGTGGGCAGTGCAGAGGAAGGGGTAGGGGAAGGGGCTGTGACAAAACTAAAGTTAAAATAAAAATTTTAAAAGGAAAAAAAAAAAAAAAAAGGAAAAAAAAAAATAAAAGATAAAAGAATAGAAAAAAAAAAAAAACAAAAAACAGTCCCTCTGGATCTCTTTCTTGTACTGTGGACTCCTGGTGTGTCCATAGGATATCACAAGATATCCAGGGCTGAGATGACCAACAGCTAGCACAGCTATAACAACCCCCAGCGTTGCATCACCCCCAGTGAACTAAACCCCCAAATGGCCAGGGCAGAATGCCCAGCGGGTCCTTATTGGGCAGGTCCAGTCACCACGGTCTGAGCAGAAACTGCTCCTACGGCTCTCAGAGCCAGGCCATTCATGGTGGACAGAGCCCAAAGGGCAGGCTCTGCAGAGAAGTCTCCTTGTGATAGGTTGTGAGACTAGGTTAGACCTGAGGCCAAAATAAGGGAAAGATGCCCCAGGTGGCAAGCTCTGAACCCCAGGCAGCAATGCACCAGCCAATTAGGGCTAATTAGCCAACTGAGGAGCAGGGGGCAGTGGAAAGGCCAGAGAGAGGCTGCAGAAAGATCTGCCCCCAGGCCCTTGGCAGCACCTGCAGGAGCCAAGGCCTGCAGACCTGCCCTACCCCCAGGTGACATGCCCGGCTCTGACTAATGAGCCACCGCCAGTGATGGAGGGTGGAACCTGCAGAGAAATGCTTTCTGCCTTCTTCTAATAAACTTTTTCCTGAGATCCACGGCTGGATTCTCCCATGAATACAGCCCCAGGTGTTGGGGGAGGGAGACAGAGGCGCACAGTAACAGCTCATTTAGCAGGGAACAAATGGCTTCCTTTCAGGTCAACAAATACAACATGATGCACTCAGACAAGCGTGGGCCTGAGACCTGTGTCTTATGAATCGGAAAGACAGGCAGAGGACACGGCCATCCATGCCTTCAAGAAATCCCCTGCTTCCAGGAGGTGAAAAAAGAACACAAGAACCAAAAAATGCTATTTCCTTCAAACAACCCAGAAGGTAAAATGCAAAAGTATCCGTCAGAGTAAAATATTGAAATCAAGATGATTATTAATAGTAATAATAGCTTATATGTGTGTGTACACTCCCTTGTCATTCATAATTCACTTTCACATGCATCATCTCATTGAAGCTTCACTACTACTTTATAGAGCAGGAAAGGCAAGAAGCAGAGTCCACATTTTAGAGAGAAGGATCTGGGGAGGCCGTGAGTTTAAGCCTAAGATCACACATGTCAAATGTTAATGCCAGAGTCCAGACTAAGTCTTCTTCTTCTATTTATTTATTTTTAAAATTTTGGCAGTCAAAGTACTGAATCCTAACCACTAGACCACCAAGGGAACTTCAAAATAGTCAACTTTACACTATGTGTATCTCATCATAAATTTTCTTTTCTTTCTTTTTTGGCCATACTGCTTGGTTTATAGGCTTGCCTGGTGGCTCAGAGGTTAAAGCGTCTGCCTCCAATGCGGGAGACCTGGGTTTGATCCCTGGGTCGGGAAGACCCCCTGGAGAAGGAAATGGCAACCCACTCCAGTATTCTTATCTGGAGAATCCCAGGGACAGAGGAGCCTGGTGGGCTACAGTCCACTGGGTCGCAAAGAGTCGGACAAAACTGAGTAACTTGGTTTATAGGATCTCAGTTCCCCGACCAGGGACTGAACCTGGGCCAGTACAGTGAAAGCCTGGGATCCTAACCACAAGGCCACTGGGGAACTCCCCCACCCAAACCTTCTAATTCCAAAGCCACTGCACGTTCCATGTTAGGATGCCAGATCCAATCATTGCTATATTCCTTTCTATACTTTTTTTGAATCATAATATGTTAGGACTGGAAAGGTCCTCTATAATTAGAATCCTGGAACCCAGAGAGATTAATATGCTCAAGACCACACACTGGGTCTTTGGTCTGCATACTATCTCCAGACTAATTTCTGCCTCCTCAACATCCATTCAATCCCCAATAACAAGGACTCTTGCTACAGATTGCAGTAATAAAAATACTTTTACGCTGTCCCCTTAAAAACAGTAGATGCTAGCAACTAACGTATTTCTTTACTGACACAAGTCTTTACTTCTAATATAAAGTAATAACCTTAATGTGGTGGGAGAAAAGGCACAGAAGGGGAGAAGCAGGAGTGTGCCCTGTGAGCAGTGGGGACTCCATAAATGTTTGCTGAATTGAATAGAGTGAAATAAGCATGGACCCACAGGGAAAAGAAAGAAAAAGAAGGGATTTTGCACACACATAGATGGAAATGCATCTACTCTATAAGAAGACACTGTGCTGGGAGTTTGGCATGAAGAAGACATTTGCCGTATTCCAAGCTGATTTTCGACATCAGCTTCAAGCTTCCCACTGTCTTTACATCTCACACTCGCAGAGAGAACACAGCGGGATGTATGCTTCCAGGCAATCCCTTGGAAAATGTTTGACCTTCACTGAAGTTTTGACATTGTTTTCTGCGTCACCTAGGTGTCAATTTTCCTTTTAGGGAAAAATTCTGGAGTCAAGAAAGGAGTATGTAAAGGAGGCGGAACTCTCAGTAAAATGCCAGTGACAGGGCAGCCACTGTAACCTGATGTTAGAAGGCATCATCCCCTGCTGCCACTGAGCCCGCTCTCTAGAGGATTTTGCCTGACGGTGACTTCTGTCAATTTCTGTCTATTTTCGCTCCTTCTTTCAACCCACTGGTGGTTTCAAAGTATTTGGGGAAGGTTCTACAGGAAGTAGGAAATGTCACAGATCACCACTTAACACTTTGGTCTAGAAAGTGTCCTCGTCATCACTATTATTTGTTGAACATCTGCAACGATAATGATTCTCTTATCCTCAAAAGCATGGCTCAACTTTACTGAATATTTACTATGTGTTCAATGCTTAGCACTTCGCATGCACTATTTTATTTAGGCTTCATACAACAATCCTCTGATGTTTAAGGTGCCCAAAGCTATAGAACTACCCAGTGGCAAAGTCAGATGCCAATGTCAGAGCCAGTGTTCTTTGCTGGTACCCTACCATTCATTCTTGTATTCATTTGCACAATCACTGTGTACCAGGCATTGTGCTAGCTACCGGGACAGAGAGATAAAAGACAAAACCATGTTTTCATGAAGCTCACAGGAACTTGAGCAGTCAGATAAACTAAAGGTCACATATGATGTGCGAGGGGTAATAATGGAAAGAATTGCTGGGTTCTCTGGGCACATCCCAGTCTAGGAGGTGTTGAAGAAGATTCCCAGAAAAAAATGATGCCTTGTTCTTGAAAGGGTCAATAGAAGGCTGTCACACAAAGGAGGGCATGGAGGGCAGTTCACTCATGGTAGGCAAAGTGGGGAGCTGCCAGCACTGAGACATGGAGACACAGGACAGCATTGGCAAGTTCAAGGGTCTTCTCAGTAATTCACAAGGGACTGCACCTAGAGGAGACAATCAGGATGAATAGGAGACTGGAGAGGAATGAGGCTGCAAAACAGGGTAGAAACCAAAAAGAGGCCTTCTGCCAGGCTAAGGGGTTTGAGTTTTAGCCTGAAAGCCCAGGCAGCCCCTTGAGGGTTTGCATGCAAGTGTGTGATGTTCAAGGGGAACACTCACTGCAGCTTCCACCCCACTCCTCAGAGGGGAAAAGTGGGCAGCATCGCTTCCATCCTCTTGCCTCAAAGGAAAGGGACTGATTTATCTTCTGGGCGAAATCAGAAGAGAACAAACATGTGTGGCTATAGCAGATATGGGCTCTCCCGGCACCATTCCAACTCCATATTTGCATTTCTTATCCTTCTGCAGGAGACCCAGAAGTGACTACAGGGTGCTCTAGGGACCAAGAAGACACAGTTGCATGAGGCTTGGAAGGAGGAATAGATAGATAGGCAGTATCTGCCATGTGCAAGGACAGTAACTCTTCTGTAGCAGTTCAGACGAAGATCCTCCTATCTCCAGCAGCAGTGTAGTCTCCACCCTATTATGCCTTGGTGTGGTTGGGTAACCATGCTGACATCCAAGCTTGGCTCTTAGGCCCCTCCTGGAATGCTAATGGCTGCCCAACACCCATTAATAAATCCTTTTCTGTTTAAATTATTGCATCTGTAACTAAGAACCCAATTGACACTATAGAACAATTCCTTTCATTCTGTCATTCAGAGTTTTCTGACCTCAGAAGATCCTCATTCACTGCTCATCCATGAAATAAGCCTACGAGGCCACGTGTGCTCCTACAAGGAAAAGGGAAACCTGTCAATATCCAATTCAACTTAAAGAGAAAGTTCAGGAGGCAAAACCTAAATTCTCCAGTGAAACATTAACAGAAATAAGACCATGCCTCATCTTTTTCAACTCCAGTATTCATCTCCCATTTGGTTTTTAACTTGGAGAGAGAAAAGGCACAAGTATCTCTCAAAATCTTCCCCCACCTGCCACCAAAAAAACAGTGAGCTCACATTTGTGCTTTGGAGGCAGGGAAACCAGTTAGAATCAGCCATTTGGCTGAAGCAGACACAATTCCAGAGTCAGTCTGGAGTAAGAGAAGGGATGCTTCTGTGCTAATCAGAAAAGCAATGGGAGCCCATGGGGTACAGAAACTTCAGCAATGAGATGCAATCTGTTGATTACCAGGAAACCTGTTTTGCAAAGAGGTCATAATCTCAAACTCTCAGCTCACTTGTATCATTTGCAGGGGGCTGATTTCCCCCTTGACACTCACAGAATTGCCCAACACACCTGCTTCCAAAGCATGTGGTCTCCACACCTGAACCTCTTAGAGCTGAAAATGAGGGATGAATAAGAAAGAGGAATATAACCAACCCTGCGTGGAGTCATAAAGGACTAGATAGGATAGGAGCTAAATTAAAGAAATAGCAACCAGGAAGCCTAAAGTTTTCTAGTCCTTGAATCTCTTATCAGCAAGCTCAATATTCCCCTCCCTAAAACGAGGAGACAAAGATGGCAAGTAAAGCTGTCTTTGCTGAGTAACTGGTTCACACAACAATGGGAGGTGGTGAGCAAAACAGGTGATAATTGCACTCAAGGGCTGGCAACCCTATCAGACAGTTGAGGGAACACAGGGAATGATGGGAATAGGTGCGGCAGAGACCAACACTCATCCTCCCCATCCTCTAGCACACCCAGTTCTGACCGGTGGCCGCCCAGAATAAAGACAGTGCTCCTCATTCTCCCTTCTGTTAGAAGTGGCCCACTGACTCAGTCTTGGCCAGGGAGAATGTAAAAAGAAATTACAGGTCCAACTTCTCACCACGCCCTTAAAAGAAATGGGGGTTGGGGGTGGGGGTCCTTCAAGCCATCTAGCTTGAATGAGGAGCTGGTGCTGTCCCACCATGGATGATAAGAATGATAGCGATGTCGTGGGGATGGAGCAGGAGGGATGGCAAGCTAGAAGAGCTCGGACCCTGCATGACTTCACCACTGGGAGCTGCCCTCTGCACTCAGACTTTTAAATGACTGAGACATCTAATTCTACCATTTTAAAGACACATTCAAGCTGCTTTATTTGGTGTCTTGGCTACCTGCTGCTGGATCTATATTCTAATTTTCTGAGATGGCATGCCAACACTTCACTTATCCAGCAACCTCACTTTTCCAGAAAACAGTTGTAAACAAAGATAGAAACAAAAAACCACCCTCAAACAGCCCAACTTATATTGTCACTGGAGACTGATGCACTTTATTTATAGGGATGGTACCCTGGCCAAGACTTGGTTTATGGACCCTTATCACATCTGCATTTCCAGTGAGCATGGTTCCTGATATAGTAGCCCAGAGCCAAAAGGATGGATAGAAAGGGGAAAAGACTGCTTTTAGAGGCAGATAAACTGACGGTACCAAGACATGAAGACACAATCTGACAGTGAGGGAAGGTATAAAAAATAGAGATTAGAATTTTAAGTCCATACATCCATGTGTCTAGGGCCACCCATAATTAAGGGCAGTCTTGCATCTCTAAATAGCCCTTAGGAATACCAAATATATAACTTGATACAATAGTTGGTGTTCAAAATGCTATTTCTTAGTTGTAATCTATAAGCTTTTTCTTGCTTAAAAAGCAAAAAAGTATGTAATTCATTTATAAATATTTTTTAAACATTGGTTATCTTGAAGCTACACTTATTTGAAACATCTCATATGAAACACCATATATATGCAGTGCCATATATATAGTTTCATACAATTGAACGTTAAGTGAAATACATTTGGACACCACACTTGTAGTTAGGGTTAAAACCATTCACTCTGAACCTACATTTTTTACAGGCCTCACCCTGTATGTAATGTCTTAGAGATGAATCAGACACATCATTGCTGTCTAGTAATTCCTGGTCTAGATTTAACAGAGACAAATAAAGAGATTACTATAACACTAGCTCAAACCTCTACGAATGGAAAATCAGATGCAATGTAGGTTAAAAAAAGATTACTGTCTATGATCTAAAAGAAACTCATACAATGATAAGAAAAAGATGAACCATCCCAAGAAAAATGAGCAAAGACAATGAATTATCTGTCTATCAAGAAGCAAATCCAAATGGCCAATAAATGTGAAATGATGTTCTTCGCTGGTAGACATCAAGAAAATACAAAGTAAATAGCAATGAGATCACTTGTTACTTCTCAGGTTAACAAAAGTAAAAGAGGTTGATGATATGTGCTGTTGACAAAGACATAGGGAAATGTTACTTCGTACCTGGTTAGTGGGAATGAGAATTATACTTTCTTTGGAAAGCTATATAGTACCACCTTCTAAAACTTTAAAAAACGTGTATCCTTCGACTCTTTAGTATTAGTTTGGGGAATCATAAAAGTTAAAACATCAACAGATACTGACAAATGTACAAGGATGTTTATTTCATCATTGTTTGTAAAAATCAGTGAAACAAAAGTAAATGCCCATCAGGAGAGAAATGGTTGAAAAATCAGTGGTATGTTCATACCACTGAAACTTATACAGCCATTGAAAAGAATGACTTATATCAATACCAGCTGTCTGGGGGTGGGGGTGGGGACTGGAAGGGAACACTTTTCCATAGTGTTTAAAGTGATAAAAGCAATATGCCAAGGAATGTATATATGATCTCATGTTTTACACCCATGATAAAAATCCCTGTGTTTTGTGTATGTGTGTATATTAACATATTCTGTAAATGTTACAGGAACTTAGAGGAAGATATGGAAGGCAGCCTTATTGTTAGATTAGTTTGAGGGGCAAAGAAGAGTAAATAAATAACTATTTTTTTTAAGATGTCTAGGATAAAAAGTAAATAGTTTGCATAATAAGGCAGAACAAATAAACTTCTATCTATCTACACGTGCTAGCATTTGTGTTTAAAGAGACAAATAAAAGGATGGTCACCAAATTATAGGCAAGACAACTAACTAGAATTTCAAGTGATTTTTTTACTAGTTTCTAAAGCTTTTTCTATACTTTGGCATTTTTACAATGAATTTGTTTTATTTATATGAGTTGGAAAATTAATAAAGTGATAAAAAACAACCCATGTCAGTGCTGGTCAATGTTGAGTGATGTTAACTAAGAAGCCTGCATGGGGGGCATGATACCTGAACTTGACATCAAGATTCTTTCGGGTTTGGAGGATATCTGAAAAAGGAGGGTGTTCCCGGCAGGAAGAATTAGAGATGTAGTAGTATGATAGTAGAAATAAACTTTGGGACATCTACCTCATCTGGAACCGAAGATAAAGAATAAGCTAATGGATGCAGTTCCATGACCACCAAATAAAACCAAACAGATAGGAAGTAGAAACGGCCACCGTAATGCATGCACAAAAATGTGACTTTCAGAGTTAACATTAACAAATGAAAACAGCTTGGTTGCTCCAAGCGCTACAAATTGACAAATATTTTGAGTTCTAAGGACTCTGTCCACAGTGACACCATGTGTTTCAGTCAGATGTAAACTTCACTTGGGTAACATTTTCATTTAAATCCCTCCTTCCTGTCAGTTTCCAACTAGGCTATAAATAATTGCTTGCAGAAAAAAATATGTCACTAAAGATCTAAGCTCAAGCTACCAAAAAAATGGTCATTTTGAAGTAAGAAGAAGTCATATTCTGCATGCTAATTAAACAAGATGTCTCAAGACCTAGGGCTCAGAGCTCATTTTTTTAAAAAATAGATTCCTATTTATTAAAAGCCTATGAATACAAATGAATTCTTTACTTAGTATTCACTCTTATTTAATTCTGTCCCCTTTGAGACAGGAACTACATGTGCTTTGCTGATAAATTGAAAGGTTGTCTGATGCCACGGGGCCCCCGGTCATCCACAATATGGCTGTTTAGGCCACAAGTGTACGTAGTAATGGTACAGGGTTCCTGCACTGTTACCAACAAAGAGCCCAACTGATGGTCACTTTCTTGCTCAGGGCAACCAGGGTCACAGAGCTGCCCAAGGTAGTAATTTTCAAGCTGAGAGGTACTCCCTTTGCTCTTTCACAAAATACTTCTTATTCTCTAAGTGGAAGTTAAAATCACAAGGACCCCAACATTCCTATTCCCATCACCATATTAGGAAGCATGGCAGATATATTATTACTCCATTTCCAGGGAATTGAAAGAGAACTCATCAGGTAAACTTTCTTATACCTGACAGTGAAATAGGAGAAAAAACTCAAGTTCTTGAACTTAAAGCCTGTGTCTTTATAGACAGTGATCCGCTGAACATTGGGATAACAATGAAAAAACAAACCAAACTTTCAACATTTTAAGCTTTGCTGGATTTTAAGAGCAGCAACAAGAATCAGTCAGTGAAAAAAAGAGATTGGAGAATGAAAATGGGAACAGAAGAGGCCGGACACGTGGGGCCTCAACCCCATTTCCATACTTACTGGCAATGAGAGTCTCAGCATCCTTTTAACCTTATCGTGCCTCAGGTTCTCTCTGTAGAAATATGGTGTTGTTTTGAGAATTAATGGGGTAACACGTGAAAAGTGCCCATAAGCACAAGATAGGTACAGAGTAAAGATAACTCCTGTGAAGGCATCAATGACAATGATGATGACAAAAATGGTGATGATAATAAATGATGACAGCAATGATTCTACTGCTAAGCAACTCCAGCATCTTAAATGGGTCCCAGAATCTTACACACTTGAGGAGCAAAGAGCACAGACTATCTGTGCCCAAATCCTATTTCTACCACTTAGCTGCATCTCATAAATGCTGATAGAGTTTTGCCAAGAGAACACACTAGTCACAGCAAACACCCTCTTCCAACAACGCAAGAGAGGACTCTACACATGGACATCACCAAATAGTCAGCACTGAAATCAGACTGATTATATTCTTTGCAGCCAAAGATGGAGAAGCTCTATACAGTCAGCAAAAACAAGACTGGGAGCTGACTGTGGCTCAGATCATGAAGTCCTTATTGCCAAATTCAGACTTAAAGAAAGTAGGGAAAACCACTAGACCATTCAGGTATGACCTAAATCAAATCCCTTACGATTATACAGTGGAAGTGACAAATAGATTCAAGGGATTAGATCTGATAGACAAAGTGCCTGAAGAACTATGGATGGAGGCTCGTGACATTGTACAGGAGGCAGAGATCAAGACTATCCCCAAGGAAAAGAAATGCAAAAAGGTTGTCTGAGGAGGCCTTACAAATAGCTGTGCACAGAAGCGAAAAGCAAAGGAGGAAAGATATACCCATTTGAATGCAGAGTTCCAAAGAATAGCAAGGAGAGATAAGAAAGCCTTCCTTGGCGATCAACACAAAGAAACAGAGGAAAACAACAGAATGGGAAAGACTAGAGATCTCTTCAAGAAAATTAGAGATACTAAGGGACCATTTAGGACAAATAGCTGTGCACAGAAGAATCAAAAAAAGATTCTTCTTTTTGTCTCTAGAATCAAAAAGACTTGAGTTCAGATCCAAGTTCTGAAATACATTAGCTAGGCAAGCTAGGACAAGTTACTCAACATCTCTGATCCATGGTTTCTTCTATATTCATTAACTTCTCAGCAAATATTTTATTGATATTTATTGTACCGGGCAGTGTTCTAGTTGAGGATTATATACCATTCCTAGGACTACTATAATGATTAAATGAGAGGATACAGGTTGTATGTCTAACCCATTGCCTGTCACATATCAGTTCAGCTCAGTTCAGTCATTCAGTTGTGTTCAACTCTTTGCGATTCCATGGACTGCAGCACGCCAGGCTTCCCTGTCTCTTGACAACTCTCAGAGCTTGCTCAAACTCATATCCATAGAGTCAGTGATGCACCAGTTAACAGGAGCTGTAGCCCAACTCAGATGGCAGCTGCTGTCTATGCCAAGTCCTGGAGGCCTCCAGCACCAGTGGGCGCCTCACTGACAAAATATCCCAAAACCAGGATCTCAAACCATCCCATTAGGTGCTAAAGCATAGCTACTGAATCGCAAACTATGTCCACAGTTGCTCACCAAACTCTCAAGAAAGTAACTCCATCCACAGTTGTGGTTCAGAAAACTTCAGACATGAAGATGAGCATTCAAAAAGGGAGTTTCCAAGAGTCCCAGGCAAAGTGGACCCTACTAGGGCTGAGCACCAGCAATACACGCCCCTCTTCAGGAAGCAGCCTTACCCACTAGATTCTTCTGTCCCATTGAGTCATGAACTAAAGGGAAAGCAGAAGTTGCCCTCTCCCTTTCTGGGACCAACTATCACATCAGAGAAGACAGAATGAGCCTTGTGCCCCAGTTCTGGGTTCTTCCTGGCTCGAGGGGCTCAGCCAAGTGCTGTGAACGTCTCACACGTGCCTTCGTTTCTCATCCATGAAAGGATAATGGCCCCTGTGGAGGTATGGGTGAAGGGCTCCACAGTCTCATAAGCTCTGAGCAAATACGGGGCATACAAACCTGAGTTCGATGCTTTTTCTCTCGGTGCCCACAGGTCCACTCATGGGGCAGAGTAGACAGAACAGGAGCAATAAATGAAGGAGATCTGGGTTTGAATCCAGGCCCCACTCCTACTTCCCTGTCTAATCTGGCCAATTTACATAACCTCTTGGAACCTAGCTTTCTCTATTGGTAAAATAAGGATTATAACATCAATCACATAAGGCTATTGTGAAGATTACTGAAGCAATTTATTTAATTTAATTAAAAAATAAACCAAATTAGTATGTGTTCACTTACACCACATTTGCTGGGCACTTACTACATGTACAACTAGGCACTAAGAATTACAGCATATATATACAGACAGAAGCTGAGCGCCGAAGAACTGACGCTTCTGAACTGCGGTGCTGGAGAAGACTCTTGAGAGCCCCTTGGACTGCAAAGAGATCCAACCAATCCATTCTAAAGGAAATCAGTCCTGGGTGTTCTTTGGAAGGAATGATGCTAAAGCTGAAACTCCAATACTTTGGCCACCTCATGAGAAGAGTTGACTCATTGGAAAAGACCCTGATGCTGGGAGGGATTGAGGGCAGGAGGAGAAGGGGATGACAGAGGATGAGATGGCTGGATGGCATCACCGATTCGATGGACATGAGTTTGGGTGAACTCCAGGAGTTGGTGATGGACAGGGAGGCCTGGCGTGCTGTGATTCATGGGGTCGCAAAGAGTCAGACACGACTGAGCGACTGAACTGAAGTGAACTATTACATGATCCCTGCATGTGCTCTAGCTAAGAAAATACAATGTAAGACAAAGGTTAGGAAGAAACTCCAGTATTTAATAGCATGTGCATTAAAAATAGAGGGTATTTAGGTGGGAGTAGAGAGAAATGTCACGTTTTACGCATACCATTTGAATTTTTTTAATTTTTGTAATCAAAATAAAAAATATAAAAATAGTGAGATGAGAGCAAGATAAAATAAGAAAAAAGATGTTGTGACTGTTATTCACTCTCTAGAAGCTCTTGAGATGAATGTATCCCCTGGCCTTCGCTCACATAGCTTTGTGCCCCCTACTGTGTTATAGATACCTTGAGACTGAAGAGGTGGATAAGTTACCCTCATTTGGAAGGAACTTACAATCTACTGAGAGAGAAGAACACATGGATAGTACTTCCAAGGAAGTGTGTTAAGAGTGCTGAGGGAACGTGGCTTCCTGAGGGAAAAGGATCTCTGAGTGGATGCCACTTTTGAGATGGATCCTGAAAGATGAGAGGACTCCATCAGGCAAAAAAGTAGGAGGAATTTTCCAGACAAGAAAAGAAGTCTGCACCTGCAGAGTTATGAAAACTGTGTATGGGATGCATGTGAAACGTAAGTGCAGTGTCTGTGTGTGTGTGTGTGTGTGTGTGTGTGTGTAAGAGAGAAAGCATCTGTGGCAATGCTGTGTGTGTGAGGGTGTAAGTTTGCTTATTAGCATGCATGCGTGTAGTGTGTGTGTAGATGTGTGTGTATGAGAATGTATCTGTGTATGTGTGAAGTGTGTGTGTATGAGAATGTATCTGTGTATGTGTGAAGCCCACTGAGAGGGAGCAGGAAGGCCAGGCTATGAAAGGCCTTGAAGTCTATGGTCAGCGATTTGAATAACATGCTTCAGGCAACAGGGAAACTCTGGTGTGTTCTGATCACATCAAACCCTAATCCTAACCCTTTAGACAGATGATGTCACACCTGTGGAGAGAGACCACGCTGGAGGTCCCTCTCCAGTATGAGTTGGGCAGCTCTGAGAATACTCTGGACTAGAGTCAGGGAGACTGGAGTGAAGACAAGTTGTAATGATTTTCCCATTACTCTTGGTCCTGGGTGCCAGGTTAAGAGTGCTCACTCCACTATCCTTTATTATTCTTCTTACCCCCAAGGTTAAATACATTAAGAATGCACTATTTTTTAAAACGTCAATTCTATGGAAGACAAATCTAAAACAAAGGATGCCTCCCTTCCAAAGTCATTCCAATACCCAGCAGGTCCAAATGGAGTGCCCCAGCTTGACCCAAACAAGAGTATGCTCTTGGGGCTAGGAAAGCCAAGCAACCTGACTCTCTTTGGAACTCTGACCCTCCATACTGACAAGTGGAGTTCAAGCCAAGGAAAAAATAAGGAGCAGAACTGATGGCTTTCTGCGGCACAAGGTTTCCTTCATAAGTCATTATCTGATGATGTCAGCGCTGAGGTCCAAGCTAGTCTAATGCTAATGAGTCTTTTGCAGTTTGGGGTTTTCCTTTGCATTTTGAAAAATTCATATAATACAAAACTCTGCTTCATGTGTGCCCTTCTTTCTCCTTCTCAGCACTGGAATTCCTCCTGTTTCCCTCTGCCTGTGTCTCCCTCCTCTTCCTCCCCCTCCCTTCCTTATCCTCCTCCTCCTCTCTCCTCCTCCTTTCTTGTTCTCCATCTCACCTCCCTCTTTCACACTGTCTGTATTTGAAGTCTTAAGCTGTCTCTGTCTCTCTTTCTCTTACTACTGCCCCGCCCCCGCCTTTTCCTCTTTCCCTCTTTTCTCTCTCCCTTCCTTTTCCCCCTACCCTATATCCCTTCCCATTATGTAAAAAAGCTTTGATTTTAGAAAAGGAGCAAGGCCTTTGCTAGCACAAGAGTCAGACCAACAAATAGGGTCACAGTAAGGTGACTACCTGAGTCTAGCTTCAAGAAAAGAAAAGGAAAAAAAAAAACATCTTGTAAAAGAGAGGACTGAATGGTGGCCTTTGATTCCAATGAAGGCAGGTGGGGCATATGGTTCCCAGTTGTCCCGGACACCAGCACCACAAGGCAGTTTTCCAGCTGGACCATTTCTATTTGCCAATAAGCCCCAGCCAGTCCCCCTCCATTCTACTGGGAGTGAGGTGGCATAGCCACTGCCTCACTGCACTGCTTAGCTACTCCTCTGGATCAGCTTGGAAAGGAAGAAAAGCCATACAACTCAGAACCAGTTACAGTCAGCACTGCAGGGCATCTCAGGGACCCCCCTGTTTCACCCCAATCCAGTCATTGGTGAAGGAAGCGGGTCCCCAGCTTGCTAAATGCAAGGGGGACCCATTATCAGAAAACCCAGACCTACGACCTGTTGCAAAAATGCCTCCACCCTGGGAACACCTCTAGGTTTTTGCCTTCTGGACAGGAATCTACTTTCCAGGGTCCAGAGATATAAACAGAAGAAGATTAAAATAGAAACAGAACGGGGTTAAAATGCACTCAGTACTCATCAGAAATCCACTGCATGTTCCCCGGAAGAAGGATTCGAGCAGTAAAGTCTATGGGAGATGCGGCTGCAGTGGTGGACGGCTCTAGGCTCTGAGGACCTTTTTAATATGGCTGTATTGTAATACCGCAGTGCCAAACCCCGCCAGTCCTTCCCCCAAAAGCAAAAAGAAGCCTCGCTCAGCAGCAAGAACTTCCCAGCTCTGGTAACAGATTGTCTCTGTTTTACACCCGTTTAATAACCGCTTTACTGAACGCATGCCGGGGAAATGTGTATCTTCGGAAGGCACAGCATAGAAACCTCCCTCTGCAGCGACGCGATTCCTCGGACAGGAAACTAAAACGCATTCATCGGAACTCAGCCTCCCAAAGCAACAGCAAAGCGACTGTGAGGAGATTTACAGGCGAGAGCCCCTCAGCGTTGAGGGGGGATGGGGAAGGCAAGCAGGGGACACACCTTTACTGAGCTGTTTGAAACATACTGCCTACAAAGTCCTCCTAGACTGAGGTGCCAAGGGTTAATTTCCTCTGCAAAAATTGATTATCTCGCTCTCTTTCTTTCTCTCACACACACCCCTACAGCACCCGCACAACCTCCGCCACTACCACACATTTGAATCTTTTTAATCTTAAATTCCCAGAAATTCCCTGATCAGCCCTATCTTTTTAGAACAGCCCCTCCACCTGGGCTGGATTCCCACCTCATCAACAGTGAAAGCCCAGAGAGCTGGGCATAATTATTTTTCTACAAGGTTATGCCTAATTGGCCACTAACCTAATTGATTAATCATCTCATTTTTCAAGACAGCATCAAAGAGCCAAGCTGAGTGGGAAAAGAGAAAAACATGCGTCTAGGTGGTACGTGGGGTAAAATTACAGATAGTGCGGAAAGACACCGCGCCCCAGCCAGCTTGCCTGGTTTTTGGACACGGAGGTGGCCAGAAAAGAACTGAAAACCTAGAACGTGCTGGGAAACTCGCAAAAGCTCAAAAGGACTGAGCCGGGAGCCTCGACGCCACCCAGCCAGCCTGAGTGCAGCAGCCTCCGAAAATGATGAAGTTGTTTCTCCCAGGTTAGAAAGGGTTAAATGGCTGAGGGCAAACCCAGCCTCGGCTGGCATAGGGGAGCAAAAGCCGCCAGTCTCAATGTCCGGGAGTCCGCCTTGAGCACCGTCCCCCGCCCCCCGGGGTTCGCCCTCTGGCTGCGGCCGCAACTTGCGCTGCGCAGGGCCCTCGCCCGCGCCTTTGCGCGCCACCCAAAACTTTGCGCACACTGCAGCCAACGCCGCCTGCCTCGCAGCCAGCCGCGCGCCACCGAGTGCCCTGGACCGCTGCCTGTGGGGCTTCGGCTTTGGACTTTTCCCCCAGCCGCTTCCGATACCCACCCAGGGGGCTCCCTCGCGGTTGCTGGAGCTCCGCACCCGCCCTGCGCTGGGCTGGTAGGCGGTGCGGGCGCTGCGTTCCAGATGACCACCTCGCCGGGCCGGTCAGCACCCCGGGGACAGATTGGTCCCCTCTGCCGCCCCTGCCCCTGCCCGCCCACCCCAGCCTCCCACGCCTGAGCGAGCGAGCGCAACACCTTCTCCTACCTTCCCCGCCGGCGGCCGAGGACCACACTCTCCGCTCAGCCCTCTCGACTCATCCTCCGGCTGCAGCAAGAGAGGGCGAGGGGGCTCTGCTTTTGTTCCCTGGGGGTGGCAGGTCCGTTTGGGGCCAGGGCGCGCGCAGGAGATGCCGCGGATCTGGGTATCCCTGACGGGGGATGCTCACTCCCAGCAGCTCTGCCGGCAGCAGTAGCGGCAGCAGTAGAGATAGTGCCGGCTCTCTGCAGGCCACATCTTTCATACCTTATACATCACTACCGCATTCCCCCGAATAGGGGAGCCCCACAGCATTTCGCCACCTAGTGCAGAATGTAGGCGCCCGCATCAGTAGCGAGGCCGACCCGGACAGGACGTGAGCACCGCTGGGGGGAAGAAGGACCTCAGTACCCACTCATAAGTTCCCTTCCAGCTCTGAACACAGCGAAGCCAAAACTTGCAGCCACTCCGCAGCCTTCACATTTTGGGACTCTATTCCCCAGAGAAATCTGGACTTCAGGCCAAGTAATGACGGTTTATTAGAGGAAGTCCTCCGGGAGCTGTCGCTGGACTTTTGGTCTGCACATGCTTTTACACAGCCTCATCCTCGGCGGAGTCTTCACACACATGAGGTTTTGCCGCAGCAGACACGCACTGTCTTGCAAGAGCAGAATCCTCAGAGAGGAAGTTCTGCCCTCCCCCAGGAGCCAGTGTGTGGGCACAGGAACAGGCAGACAAGGGTTCCAGTTGCAGTTGTTGAGATCTTAAGCAAATTGCCGAAGAAATGATGGAGGCTCCATTTCTTCATCTGCAAAATGGGAACCAGATTATCTGTCTCATAGGGTTATTGTGAGAACCAAATGAGATAAACATCGATCTCTACACAGGTTAAGTGATAGCAAATCGTAGGACTTTTCCCTACTCACAGCAAATCTGCTCTTCCTGGGATAATAATACATCAGTAACAATCCACTCATTCACTAACAGTTTATTTGCATGCTAACTGGGCCAGTCTCTTCTATGGAGTGGGGTAAGAGTTTCAAAAAGATAGACAAGTAATCCTTAAGGTCTTGAATTTACTCTCCAGTATGAGGATAGAGACAATAAACAAGCAAATTAGTAAAAACTGACAGATAGTAATAACTGCTGTGACACCAATTTAAAAAGATGGTGATGTGTGGTAAGAAAAAGCTGGGGTAGGACATCAGTCTGGGCATTGGAAAAGGACTCTCAGAGACAATGACCATTGACCTGAGACCCAAAAGCATTAAAGGCAGAGGGAATAGCAAGTGCAAAGGCCCTGAGGCAGGAATGAGTTGAATGCATTTGAGGAGCAGAGAGAAACCAACTGTGGCTGAAATGCAGCAAGGCTGGTGACTAGTGGTATAAGAGAAGTTAGAGAGAGAGGCTGGTCTTATAGGAGGGTGTCAGTAGGCAATTTTTTTGGAGATAGTAAAACTGTGATTTTTAGGGGATAGGAAATAGTATGATTTGTGTTTATAGAAGCGCACTCCAGCTCCTGTGCAGAGAACAACTGGAGGGGGCTTGGGTGGAGGCAGGGGAAATAATCAGAGGTTCCTGTGCAGTGCTGAATAAAAGTCCCTTTCCATTCTCTGGCCTGCACAACTATAGTGAGCCCCCTGCCTCTTCCAGTAGGTCTACAGGGCAAGAAGCCACTTGCCAGGAACCCCAGGAGCCTTAGTGTAGACTTCTCCCACCACTTTCTGAGGATCTTTTCCTTAACAGGCAAGTATATATAATAATATATATTCTCATAAAGTTATTGCAAGGATTAAGTGAGATGGTAAAGGTACCTAAGCTACTAAATAACCATTAATTTCATCCTTACTATAGTCCCCCTTTAAGTCCCCCAGGAGCTTCCCAAATGCTCCTATTGTACCTCTGTCTCCATCTGGAAGAAAGGAGAGTTGATCATCTTTCTCTGGGAATTGTCCTGTCCAGGGTAACTTGTTGGATCCCAGAAGATTTCATCCCAGCATCTGGGAAAGCCTATAGCTAACTCCAGCCTCTGTAGTCATCTGTCATCTTCTTAAGCAACAAACAGATTTTCACTTTGTTTAGGTCTTTTTATTTATTTTTTCCTGTCTGCCATCCCCATCCCCATCCAGTCTGAAGCATGCAAGACTTCATCAGATGAACACTCAAGGTATAAAAATAGAAGGGGAAAAAAAGGGCTGGGGGGTGGGGAAGAGCCAGAGATGGCAAGAAAGGAAAACAGGCAGTCCTTTCTCTTAGCAACAGGAGGAAAGGTTCTCAGCTAAGACACATGATCATTCTCTTACATCTGTGCAGTGCAACAGATTCCAGAGGTCTTCAGAATCCTTTCCCCCATTGATACCATATGTGCAAAGTCACTTCAGTCATGTCCGACTCTTTGCTACCCTATGGACTGTAGCGTCAGGCCCCCCTGTCCATAGGCTTCTCCAGGCAGGAGTACTGGAGTGGGTTTCGAAGACCTCCTCCAGGGCATCTTCCCAACCCAGGAATCAAACCTACATCTCCTGCATTGGCAGGTGGGTTCTTTACCACTGAGCCAGCAGGGAAGCCCACTGATACCATAGAAACCCAATAAGATAAAACAGGTATGTTGGGATACTGTCCCCCTCTGACAGATGAGGTGTTTAACCCCCCACTAGGTGAAGTAGTAGAGTTGGCACTCGGGTTCAGGTGCACTTGACTTTCTCCCTTGCCATACCTCACGCTTCAGGAGGCCCACCTAACGATCTTGCCCAGCTTCTGAGATCCTGAAACATTTATCCAACTGAGACCCAGAACTGTGGATCTCACAGATAGTCAGCTCTTCCCTGGCATCTAGCTCAATGCCCTGCACTCATTCCCATCTTTCTCCAAGCCAGTTTTATTTAGAAACTAGGATTTTGAAGTCCAAACAGGGATTTTACATGGTAAGTGGCCCTAGAAACTGACTTAATATCTCACTGTTGCTGGGTTAGAGATCAAGGAAAGAACGAGGTCTACTGAGAGTATCTTTGGGATGCTGCATGGTTATCAGAGAGAATGTGAGATCTGACTTGAATCCCTGTTCTCTCATTTATAGTGTGTTCTTGAATAAGCGATCAACACTTTTTAGGTTTTAATGACCTGTCAAACAGGGATGGCATCTGCATGTGGACTGAAGAAGATGCTCTAAGGGTGCAACTTACAGATTAGTATCCTTTTCTTCTCTTCCCCTCTGTCCTCACTGCCACTGGTGTGCCAATTCACAACTGACTTGGCAGGGAGGGTAAAATTGTGGCATTTGCCAATTTCCAAGATGAAAATATCCTCACTGTGGCTGTCAAGTTACCAACATGTCAAGTTACCAACATGATGTCACTGAGTGTGGAGTTGGGAGGGGGTATACATACTCTCCATGGTATAGCTCTCATGAGTCTATCCAGCTGGACCTGGCCCACCACTATCCACCACACTGAAAAAAATCAACCCTGAACAGGTGAGCAGCACCTTTATTCTGTATCACCTCCTGGGATAGTCACAAGAATACTGGAAGGAAAATGCCACCACTGTTCCTGACAGAAGGGGAAACCAAGACTGGGAGGGACTGAGCGATCTGCCTTAAGACAGATCGCTAGAAAGTAAAGAAGGCAGGATGCAAGCCTGGAACTTGTGTGGCACCAAATCCAGGCACCCTTCCACCTCTGTCTCATTCATCCCCCATGAGTTCACTGCATAAGCCCTGCCCGTGTCTTTCTCTTTCAGTGCCAAGATCTCAGGGCCTGAGCCTCTTTTTCAATCTGACAAAGCAGGAATAGTCCTCCCAGCCCTGCCTTCTTCACAGATGCTTCGAGAATCTAAGGGGATAATGCAGATGAAAGGACTTTGCAGAGCACAAGGCACCCTATGAAGATGAAAGTATGAATATTACAGTCAGTGGCTGAAGGAAAAATGGGCAGCAACAGATCCCAGGCCCTGGGGGGACATATCAACCACACAGGAGGCAAGGCCACCCTGAACACCCTCACATCAGATCTACACTCAAAGGGAAACATGAGACAAGATACATATTCAGTCCCCTGTTAAACACTTATTGGTAGAAAGACAATTGGAGTACGAGGCCGGAACAATGTAATTGTAATTACAAGCAAAGACAGAATTGTTTCAGAAGCCTTGCTGTTTTTCCTCCTCGCCATCTATAGAAATGTGGTCATTCCTTACTCTCATGCTGCCCTCTGCCCCACTCACCTCTGTCTGAGAGGAGGTCAAGATCACTAGTTTAAAGCAAAGGGAATTTATTGGCTGGTGTCACTTGGCATTCCAGGGTGAAGCCAGTCCGGAGTCTTCATTGATTCCAATGATGTCATCATGTCTGTGATCTCTCTCCCTCCCTCTCTCTTTCTGTTTCTCTCCCTCTCTCTCCCTCACTCCCTCTCCTCTTTGCCCCCTTCCCCCTCCCTTCTTTGCTTTCCTCTATCTCTTGCCCTTCCTGTATCCTCTCCCCTGCAGAGAGCTTCTCACCTGTATGGAGAGTGCAGGATGGGAATGTGGTTAATGAAAGCTCTACACTCAAGACAGACAGATTCTCTCTCCCACTTTGAAACATATGAATCCTACCATATTACACAAATAAACACAGAACACTTCTGCCTGTCCCAGAGAGGGAGATATGCTTATCTAACCTCTGGACAAGGATAAAGGGATACCATGATTGGCCAAGCCAGACACAGACCCAATCCTATAGCCACATGCCAGGGAGTGGGGGAGAGGAAGTCCCCCTACAGCAAGATCCTGTGACCCCATAAGGGAAGGAGCACCAGGGAGATAAAATCAGACCCTGGCTTCCCCAAACCTTGACCCTTTCTGTGGTCCTACTCAGATTCCAAGCCTGGAGCTCAGCAGTCTAGACACCTGAGAGGGCCAGAGGGGTGCATCTAGAATGGTAAAGATTTATGAGTCAACATCTAACATATTCCTCAGTACAGACGGAACACATTTTAGGCACTCAGTTAATGCTGAGTGGTCTTCCCTGATGGCTCAGACGGTAAAGAATCTGCCTGGAATGCAGGAGACCCGGGTTCAATCCCTGAGTCAGGAAGATCCCCTGGAGAAAGGAATGGCTACCCACTCCAGTATTCTTGCCTGAAGAATCCCACGAACAGAGGAGTTTGGTAGGCTACAGTCCATGGGGTCACAAAGAGTCAGACACAGCTGAGTGACTAACAGCTCCTAATGTTTACTGAGTGAATGGCAGCCCCAGTTGACTGACAGGAGATGAAAGGATTCCGAGTCTTTATTAGAGATCAATAAAAAAGAAAGGTCAGTTGATTCCTGATGGAGGCCATGAGTAGACTAGATAGTGCCCATATCTACTACATATTTGCTGACACTGCCTTGTAAAACCAAAGCCCAGCTTGGTAGGTTTATCACTTTCCATAACCTGGAGAATCCTTTGGTAGGGTCACTACTTAATATCAAGTATCAAATATTCCTTGGAATACTGCATTCTCAACCCTGCAGGAGAACAGCATGTAGCTCATTTTGGCCTAGGTGTACTGACACACACATGATGAGCAGGTGAACTGGGACCATCCACACTCTCTCAGACTTTTCTTCGTGACCTGCAGTAAGCACTGGCAGGCAAAGGAATACTCCACAAAAGGAAGGGCTGGAGAGGAGGGGAGGGGAGGGGAGGGGATGG